>JAGXJF010005532.1:0-63069 GCA_019208055.1 Stipa capillata | reverse complement strand
AGAGATGCAAGCAAGGTGATGGTGCTTGATGCGTCAAGGCCGTGACTTCAGCTGGTGGCAAGTGAAGCCTAGGTTTGCTAGTTTCTTTGAGTCCATAGGAACCACCCGTACTATCAAGAGGGATGAAATAGTAGCAGTTGTCTAAGAGAACCTTGCTCATTGCTCAGAGTGTTGGTCAAGGGGGTTGGTGCTGAGGCAATTGCCCTGTGTCAATAGCTTTGCACAAAAGTATGTAGCTGTGTGAAAAACCTAGAGCCTTAGGCACCTGTGTGACACAGCTGTGTCACAGGTGGTCTTCTGCTCTATGACTCAGGTACACCTCTGTACGGGAGAGAGCTTGTAAAAGCTAAGGGATCTGCTCTGCGATAGGGTCTGCCGTGTCAGGGGTCTATCAGAGGTTCTCTCCTTTTCAGGAGCTTAGTAGAGTATGCTGAGGGCATGTAGTGTGCCAGGACCAGGCTGAGTAGTGCTGCTATCAGCTGAGGGTTCACCTGTGTGTGCCGCCGGTGACACAGGTGTCGGTCTGCCTGAGCCGGGTACAGTTGGGCGTAGGGTGTAGCTGTGTCACCGGTGGTTGACACCGGTGGCTCACTTAATCCTACGTGGCAACAGGGTAACGGTCAGGTGCCTGTGGATCCTATATATAGGGGACAGGGGAGGACTCTGTCCTCAACTGCTCAAATCAGTGATTCACATACGACCGTTAGTAAGCCTCCAACACTCCACAAGAGCCAAGCGCCTAAGGTTAGTTCGAGTGGGTTTGTGAGCTTAGAGTCCACGAGCAAAGGTTCTCCAAGAGATTGCTGATGGATCATCTGTTACTCTTGGAGTTGTCTGCCCTAGACGGGTGTAGGAGTTGCTGGTATCACCCAAGCTTGTGTGGGCTGAACCAGTAGTTGTGAAGGTGCTCTGAGGTCTACCTGCTGCAAGGCAAAAGGATCTCCACAAGCAAAAGGAAGAGTCCTGAAAGATCAGGTACTCGGAGAACAAGCATGATTCAGTGCTGGCCAACTCTTAGGAGTGGTCTCTCCAACGGAGACGTAACTCTCTCTGCAAAGAGTGGGAACTTCGGTGAAAATCCTCTGAGTCTCCTTTACTTCCTGTATTGCATGCATATTTGCTCATACTTACCGCTTGTGTCTCTTAGACTTGATCTGCTAAGCTTACCTTTTCACCTGTGCTAGATTACCTTTATACCTGTGTGTGATCATCTGTTTACTCAGCTGTTCATTCACTGTATTCACCTGTGCTAGCACCTGTGTCACAGTTAGTCTAAGTAGAGCACCTGTGTCAGGTTATCTCTTCACCTGTGTCTTTCACCTGTGTGACAGCTGTGTGTTAATTTACACATAGTTTTCATCTGTGTCTCTCACCTGTGTCACAGCTGTCCACTATTAACTTGTGAAGTTAATCTGATAACTTAAACAGAAGATTAAAAGAGGAAAATTATATAAGCCAACTATTCACCCCCCCTTAGTCGGCATCTCGGTCCTTTCAGAGTCGGCCTCCAAGCGTTCTCGGCCGACTGCCTCCCAGTCGGCTCCCACTTCTTCTTCCGGAGCACCGACCACCATGGGGAGGCCCAAGAAGAAAACGGTGGCCAAGGCGATCCCCACGACTTCCAGGTACGCAGCCTTTCAGCCTAGCCTTCATCTTTTTGGTTGAAGCGGAGCACTCACTGACGCCGGAGTAGGAGGAACTGTCCACTGCACGTCCAGAAGAAGTTGGGCGACAAAGGAGGCCGCCAGCCTGGCATGTCCACAAGGCAAGTTCAACTCCGCCGCCGGAGCCGGCTCCACATGGGCAGCCGCCTGTCGCACCCGTAGCGGAGGCACCAGAGCCAAATGCAGGAGCTGACCCCGCCGCTACTCCAGTGGAAATGGTTCCGCCGAGTGCCAACGTTGGAGCGGGAGTCGCGCCAACTCCGGCAAGCGAGCTGAACCCGGAGGATGCCAACTCCACCGCGCCAGTCGACAAGGCCTAGGGCCAAGCCTCCACCGATGACAACGCCGCTGCCGACGTCAGAGCCGCAGCCACCGACTTGCCTGAACGGGGCGAGTCCACAGCTGATGTCGTCATCAGCGACAACCTTGCCCGCATCGGAGACGAGCTAGCGGACAAGTCAGCGACCACTAACTCTGCAGTGGTGGAATGTCACGGACCCGGAATTGCATTAGGGTAGGGGAACGCGAAGTCGCCAAGGACCGAAGGACTCGTCCGCCCGGTGGCACGGTACCTGCGCCATACGCACCAAGGTAGAACGATCCGACACCCGAGGTGCGAGCCGGCCGGGAGCCGACCAATCTTCCCAAAACCACATACGAGGCAGCACGGAGGGAGGCCGAGACGGAGGAGCTCGGGGACGGGCGGCGGGGCTCGGGGACGGGCGGCGGAGCCTCGAGAGCTCGCGGCGGAGCTCAGGGGGTGGAGCGCAGAGCACGGGCACGGGGAGAGGAGAAGTGGAGGCGCAGGGAGAGGAGAAGCGAGTGACCGAGCGGGCATGGCTGTGCTGAGAACATGGAGTTGGGGTTCTCTGTTGGGCATGGCTGAGGGGTTCTTCGGGTACCAGCTGGGCATGGCCCAAGTCAACAAACAGGCTACCACACAGCCTTATATTTGTATGAGTAGATACAGGCTGGGTGAAACCAACCTACCAAACACGCCCAATGTAAACGCAATACTATTTAGGATCAAAAAAATTAGTAGCATTCATGTACTGTTACAACGTAAGATAATCGCAAGTAAGAAGTTATTACAAACAGGAGATAAAGTCATTCACAAGAAATATATAGAGACTAAAATGGAATAGACCTATCCTAGCATGTAAACCAAAATGAAATGGGTATATTAAATCAAAGTGTATAATAAGAGAAAGATAATTTACCTGCTTTGAATAGTTTTCCGAGCAATTGAAGATATTTTTGAGTCACATGCTAGCCTGCAAAAGAAAATATTAACATGATGTTTGTGATGCCATGTAACATATCCCTTTTTATATGGAAATAAATGATATAACCTTTTCTTCGTCTGTTTCTGTGCCACAGAACCGGCGTCATCTATATGAGGAATGGCATGCTTTGTAATGCTTGGTGGTGTATTTGGAGCCTACCATGATATAACCATGTATTATAGACATATAAATTTAAAAGTATATCCAAGAAACAACAATGAAGAATATGTAGGAACAATATATTAACAAATAGAGAGTGGATTTTGTACATGTACATGTGGGTACATGAGTTAAGGATTTAGGTCAATTCTCATATTTATGCATCTCAAAAAATTCTCTAAAAATTCATAGATGTTCATCATGTTATAATGTACAAACTCACAAAATTTCATGCAAAAATATAATCAAGAGTGCCCTACACAAAAAGGACAAAAAATTGTTGCTACATTGTTTTAAAAATAAGTTGAATTTTTTGTCTTTTTTGTGTAGGGCACTCTTGATTATATTTTTGCATGAAATTTTGTGGGTTTGTACAATATAATATGATGAACATCTATGAATTTTTGAAGAATTTTTTGAGATGCACAAATATGAGAATTGAACTAAATTCTTAACTCATGTACCCACATGTACATGTACATTTGCTTTTCTCTAACAAATAAACACTATATACATAGAAAAGGCAATGAAAATTGTATAGAATGAGAAAATAGCATGACTGTACTCAATCAGGAATCGGCGATGCTATAGTGGCAGTAGTAGTTTGCATCAAAGCACTTGAATCATCACTCCTGGCAGCTTCATCACCTCTAACCTGTGCATTTGCATTGTTAATTCCTGACTTAATTTATATGTTACAGCCTGCGAGGATTGAAATGAACATTTCATGCTGCATTGTAAATAACGTATGTGTATGGAATGTAACTCACATTACTATCACCAGTAGTGATTAGAATGGCATCTAAATCAACCTCTGGCTATACCTGTAAAATACACATAATATAGTCCATAAAAATAAGATATTCAATCTTAGATATATGAAAAATAGATAGCATGACACAATCTAATGGGTGGAAAGTACATAGTTTCAATCACAAAAATAACCAAATGTGCCTCATTGTCTAATGGACGAGACATAACAGGCACAATAGCTGTGGAAGTGTCACCTTGCTGCTTTGAGGAAGAAACAAGGGATCTGAACTCAAAGGCCCTTGATCTTGGATGAACAACTTCAATATTATTAACATGGAAAGATATAGTTCCATACTGGAGACCCCTTTCATTAATACTGACATTAAGACTATATTTCTGAGTCACAAGTGCCATGATCTCAGCTGGAATAACATTCGGTCTACATGCCGCAGCACGTATAAGTGCATCGACTTTCTTTCCAATAATTTTTTCAGCAACTGCAGCAAAGAAGACAAATTGAGTCTCTCCCACATGATCACCACCAATAAGACGGACTTTGTATCTGGAAACAAACAGTCTAATGTATCAGCTAATTATAGACCATAAACATGAGAAGCCACAAAATAGAATCTGTGCACGGGGACCTACCTTGGCTCAGCTGCAATGCAGGTACAACTGTCATCACTACATTTAAATGCATTTCCCGCTGGATAAGCAGTTTTATGGCACCCTGAACATGCAAGAAACCACCATGAACCTGGTTCTACTTTCATTATTGTTATAGTGCAAATCATATTCTTGCCCTTCATAGAATAAAAAGACACTATCAGGCTTAATAAAATGGCATTGAAAGAAGATGTACAACAAAAATAGTTGCAAAAGAATGAGAACCTACAAGGAACTCATTAGGATCTGTAGAAAGCAAATGTTCAATCTTCACTGTTTTGGGTTTTGATTGCTGGAATGTTCTGCGGAATTGATCTTGTTCAGCACTAATCCATTCAACAATTGGTATTTAATGGCCAATGCTAGATAAAATATAAAACAATTAGAACCACCAGAAATACAATTAGCCATGTAGTACTAAATTGTTCTCAAAATGTATGAAAAATAAGAGCATAACCTATCACTATAGCTTTCCTTTTCTGCAATGTTAGGATTTATAAAGATTTTGGTAGCATCACCACAACTTATAGTGTCACGCCCTGCATTGTCAATAATATGAACAAACATGCCAAAAAGGAATAAATGAGGTAAGTCCTTAAGCAGAAAAGGGAAGGAAAATACCTGGGTAATTCTTCATAAGAGCACCAACAATTAGAACGATAAGGACCTTTGACTGACCATCTTTATAAAGGCTATTGGCATCAAAATTACTTGCCTGAACTCCCCATAAAACAACATCAATCACCCTTCCACTGGAAAACAACAACAATGCAACAACATGTCAGTGCAAATGATAGCATTAAACGAATACAAACTCACTCATATATACCAAACATAGGCTGTGCAGTACTGTGTTGTGCATACCAATGGTACCTAATGACAAGTAAAATGAAAGATAACAGAAAGGAGCACATGCATATGACAGGTAGAAACGAAAGCAAAAAAAAATGTAGTTGTATATACAAAGAATATAACATACTCGATGTCCATGACACGTAAATTTCTTTAGTAGACTCAGTAGATTGCCCAGGTAACTGAACGTGCAGAAGTTCAGAAATCGCTGTGATGATTCCAATGATATCTGAATGCAATGAAAATAACATAGCAATGTACGATCATCCATAATAAGTTACTGGATCAGTGAAGGTGATTAATATTCATTGAAAAAACAAAGGAAGATAATATCACCTATAAATGAATCTTTCTTTCCACAAGGCTAGGTAGCATTTCGAAAGGTGCCAGACAATATGCATAGTACGGAAATGTTGGTGGAACATCATCTTTTGCATTAACCTTTGTTCATGGTGTTATTTTCATCATGAACCTTGCATCTACAGCCCTGAACATATTGCTTGATGACTGCGCAAAAAGTCCCGCAGCATGTACACATTACCTTCCTCAAGAAGGGCTTTGTACTTCGGAGCATGTCCTGAAGCTATCTCAGCACTCATCTTGTTTCCCTACTCCAATAATACATATTAAGGATCATACAATGAAATAAAATGAACACGAATAAGCAACCAAGAACATACCTTCTCATCAATGAGCACAAGATCAACACGAACAAGCTTTCCATTTCTCATGTAATCCCATACACGCGAAACGCGGACACAGACACTCACACGTCTTTTGCTCGGATCAAGATCAGACAAAAGGAGCATTCCTGGCTATAATGACATGACATGAAAGACAATACAAAGATTAAGACAAGACCTTAAACTGACAGTAATAGAACACAATAGTTATATGCACAAGCATTAGATTTAATTATCTAAGCATATAAAGTATAGATATATATATATATATATATATCAATGTCTTGTTACTACTACTTTATAACAGAAAGAACTTCTCGATACCCGACATTGAAAGTCATTTCATTGGAACCATCATTGTCTCTATCAATAATGACCTTCAGTCCAGCCCTAGATGTAACTCTTGAAACCGCAACATACAACTGCCCATGTGTGAAAACAGGTCTTTTAAGATATATGCCAACACAATCTAATGTCTGACCCTGGCTTTTATTTATCGTCATTGCATAGCAAAGCCTGATAGGATATTGACGTCTTTCAAGGACAAATGGGAACTTAGATTTTCTAGAGGTCAAAGTGATCCTAGGAATATATACAATATCACCAACGTTTGATCCTGTGACTATAACGGCCAGGATAATCTGTTCTTTCATCTTAGTTATCACCAACCTAGTTCCATTACATAACCCAATACTCTGATCAATACTTCTAAGAAGCATTACAGGGCAACCAATTTTAAGGAGCAGCCTATGATGCGGAAAATTGTTAATAACAATGGAATTCAAAAACTCAGTAGGATATAGCTCATCAAAATCACCAACCTTATCATTTGTTTTTGAAATAGAATCAAAGCTTAAGTGTTCAAATGAATTGCCGGGTATCATGTCTAACACATGCAGATTTATTTCATCAACAGTATCATTATTTGGACAAACAATAGCCCGAGTCCTTAGATATTCCTTATCATTATTCCTACCAGGAAAACCAATATAAACCGCATTTATCATGGCATGTATACTGTCGTTACCAGGTTTAACAAGAAGATCTGTAGGTATTCTAATTGTATCAGCAGTAAAAGGATCATCTCTATCATTCTCATGGATCTCACCATTTCCAAGAGCTAAAACCCATTTACTAAATTCATTAAGTTCATCTTGTCTCTTACTTGATAAAGCTGGATTCGATAACCGCATATTAACATGCAACTTCAAGATATGAACATGGTCCCACAAAGGTGAATTTATTATTGTTGCATTGATAATTTCATACCGTGAACCACCTTCAATGACAGGCAAAATTTATCTAAAATCACCGCCTAAAACAACAGGCATTCCACCGAACGGAAGCATAGCTACCTCAGGATTATCTGGAGCTACAATATCACGTAGAGTCTTATCTAGTGTTTCAAAACAATGTCTATGTGTCATAGGGGGCTTCATCCCAGATTATAAGAAACATTACTTGATAAGATCACCCAAATTAGATCCTCGTTTAATATCACACAAAGTTGTCTCGTCACTGTCAAGCGGAATCTTAAATCGTGAATGCGCCGTTCTACCACCTGGTAATAAAAGTGAAGCAACACCAGATGATGCAACAGCAAGGACAATTTTTTTTCGTGATTGTAGATATGAAAGGATAGCATTCCAAACAAAGTTTTACCTGTTCCACCATGACCAGAAAGGAAGAAAAAGCCAGGTTCCTTAGACATCACAGTACTAACAATTTTATCATAAGCTTTTCTTTGATCGACATTCACTTCAGAAGACAAGGCAATAGAATTATCTAAAAGATCTGCTAAATCATCAGATAACTCATCTTCAATTAGTCTATTAGGACCAGCATTATAACCTTTTGAACATTGTTGTGGTAAATTAAAGTTTGAAATTGAAGAACCATTGCGCAGAAATAACTCGCTCAATTCATCAATCAATAAGTTCTCTAGCTGTGCACGAGGAACCATAAAATGCGAGTCATTAACCAAGTCATGGAATCTTTGTTCAATGTCATCAGATAAATGCAGGACACATCTATTATAAAATGCACGTTCATCATCTATGGTACAAAACAAAATAATAGTCACAAAAAGATGCCTAAGTTGTAACGATGTCGCCCAAATTAAGGCTTCATCAAACGCAGTATACCATTCTTTATCATCACCTAATAGTCCTCGTGCTAGACATGCTTCTTTGAATGTTTCATAGATAACACCATTGTGCGTGCGTAAATGGTCAAAACTACAGGCTCCTTTAACGACCATTAAGAGCATCCTAAGATAAAAGCGTTCACCAACGGAACGATGTACATAATAAATATGGCCTATTTTCTGACCAGCAACAGGCCTTCTTTTCCATATTTTTTCAGTTCTATCCTAGCTCCACTCTGCTGGGAAATCACAGAATGTTAATCGACGTGCATAAGGAAAGTTCTCATTTGCAATAAATCATTCAGTGAGCATTGTTTTTTGTAAAGATCAGCATAAGACACAATACTATGGAGATTCATTGTTGCTTTGTAATTGACAGTATTCATGTCAGGTAAATGTATCTCTAATCGCTCAACAGATGGCATTTTACAATGCAGAGAAAATTCAAATAACCGCCATAATGCTTCATGTGGAACTAAGTGCCTGCAGTCTAAATACTGTTGGATTTCATTCGATCTGTTCTGGTTTCTGAACCTCACCATCAACAGGCTGATCTTTTATAGTCTCAAAAACTATACGTGATTTGTCTTTTCCTTTGGTGACATACTTGAAGAGGTACTTAACTATCTTTATTTTATTATACCACTCAACATTGATATGGCATTGATATTTTTTTAGAAGGAACATGTTATAAGGCACAACTGATCTATTATCAAGTTTATGACCATTTTTGTAAATATAGCGACCGTTATCACGACGTCTATAGACTGGAAAACCTTCCTTATCAATAGCAGTTTCATTGTGGAAAGATTTAGGATAATGCTTAGAACAAACACCCTTTTTCATACAAGGACAATTTTTGTTCTTATCACCACATGGGCCATGCATCATAAATTCTTCAACAAGTGCATATCCCAATGGATCGGTGATGGCATCAGGTATTTCAGCACTGATCAGAAAATCAATAATACCTAGTATTTCCTTCTTATCTTTGTTCTTTAACCAAGTAAGAACATGTGCATGTGGAAGTCCTCTTTTCTGAAATTATGTACTATGCAGAATTGAAAACACAAAAGATATTACTTGGACAGCTACAAACTAAAGGCGAAAAGCATTTAGCTGTATGAAGATGCTCAATTACCTGCAACTACTGGCCCAAAAACTGCACCACTCTTAATATCACTAATGAACTCATCTTCTTTCATCTTGTACACTCTATTCACAATATCAGGCCTATCCGATGGAAGCTGACTTGGCTCATACCGCAGCGCTTCAGTGATTTCTGGCCACTTTGCATTGCACGTGAAAGTGCTGAAAGTATCAGGCCCACCATAGACACAGACAATCGCCATGGCATCTTGGTAATGCTGGACATAGTATCGTTTACCACCAGTGAAACTTCCAGGCAATATGGTTTTCCTACCTATTTTATCACCTTCTATACATCCCTGCCCCACAGCATCACTTATATTCTGAAATTATCAGATCTTAATTCAATCTTGTTTTAAAATAAGATACCAAAGCCGATTCTCTTCTACAGAAGCATAGCAGTCAACTTGCAATTGAAAAGTGACCCTACCACAGCATGTATATGGATTATATTGCCCAGGTCTATAATGGCAGCAATAAGAATAGTAATTCAACATTGTAAGAATTTTCTGTGCCTTATCAGGTAATAAGTGAGCATCAGTATATTGCATCCCAAGATGGAACCCAATTTCACCAAAAGGAAACAATAACGGATATTGTAATGCCATAAGGGCAGGGTGAATATTAGACACAAAAGAAAGACCATGGTCTCTATCATGCACCACAATATCACGTTTATAACTATCGATCGTAAAATCACCAACGACCAACAAGGCAAGTTCATTAAAAGCTGGCAGATTGTACTGAACATCAGCTTCCTCTCTTGGAGCTAAAATCCTTATCGCCACACGCTAGTCGGGATAATCTTGAATTCGATCTCTAACAAGTCTAAATTGCCTAACAAGTGGATTGACTTCATCTAACATAGCAAGAAGTTTGTGAATAATGTGCCGATCTAAATCACCATCCAAAACACCATTATTAGACAAACCACGAATCCTATTTTCAATCTCATGATCAGTATCATAAACATATAACTGAGCAAATTTAGGTCCAACACCACAAGAAGGAATTAAAGTGCCAATCCTATGATGCAACTGGCCATTTATCCTAAACACATATGGGTCAAAACCATCATTTATGCTCTGATCCACCTGACCGCCAAGGGACATAAAATTAAATAAGCAATTGTATTGCCTTATACGGTTCATAAAATCACGGCTTTCACGCCACCATCAAATCGCATAAGCTGTGCCAGCACAAGGGGAGGTGGTTGGAAGGGATGAATATGAATGCGACTAGCACTACAACAGCGATTATCTACAACACGCTTTTTAGTCCAGCTAGAATCTTTTTGTACACGTTCAGCCAACCAAAATAAGGCACCACAATGCTGGCATTTATAACATGGACCTCCAAGGTATGAACGGCCAGGATACGTCGCTGAATGATTCAAGCAAATCAAATCACGTGTTAGGCGGCAAAACACGCATACAGCTATCATAAAGAAAACTAATGAACCTTCTAAGAAGAAAAACGTAGAATACAGCACCTTTAAGGGCTTCCACATATTCATGGTTAAGCGGCAAAAATGGCCGTCCATCAGCACCACAACGAACGCCCAAACGGACTAAAGCCTTTTGTTTCTTGTGCCTACTACGAGCAATACAGTTTTCCTTCGCATGTTGGACAAGATACAATGGAAAGAAATCATCACCTATTATGCATGGTAGGCAATAATAAACAACACATTAATGGCCAACACACAACACCTTGCTATATAAAAATAACACTGAGCACATACTTGCCCTTATGAAGGACACGTCACCTGCAACATGCATCCCATCCGAATTCCATGGTACTGTACTAATCTTCTGCCTCTTCATTCTAGGACAAAACCTATCTACCCTTGGAGCTGCCCCTGGCATTGAAGGCTCGGCACCTCCAACAGGAGGGCGCGAACGTCTAGGCATTTCAATCTAACACAAAATATAACCTATATACATGATATAGGCCGTAACATCACCAAAATTTTAGAATCAAATAGAGGATACATCAGAAACAAACCTAAAAAAACCAGAAAGCGTACAGAGAAAGACAAAGAGCATGGAAGAAAGGAAACCAACCTCTCCCGTCATGCCCACAGTTTCGGATAACTATCAACTGGGTCCACCACAATAGAATCCAGCTTAGTTGTACCTATAAAGAACACGAGAAACAACCATATTAATAAACGTAAATAGGAACCCAACCAAAAAGGCAGTGCATACAAGCATTACCTGGCCCAAACAAAAGAAAAACATAGAACAGCACAGCAACTGAACCAATTATTAATAAACCTAGAAGCAAGAAAACAAACCATTAAGAAACCAAATGATCCATCCAAGAAGCAAACAAGAAAGCTCCCTACGGCAGTACAGAAACTCACATGAAAGAAAATAAGACTGAATGAGAACGCAATCCACAAAGCATTAAACAAGAACACCAAGAAACTCCAAACCGAGCAAAGCAGCAAATCGATTGGAACGAAAGGAAACAAAACAAAGACAAACCAAACGTACCAATCAATGCACACATACAAAGAAATCTGGCAAAACCCTCACCTAACGAAGAGACGTCGCTGCAGCGACAAAAACAAGAAATGGCAAGAGAAAAGGAAAAAGAGGAAAGACCGGTGTGCATATATAAAGGTCTGACATGGAACGCGAAGCGCCGATTCGCTGTTCATCCACCTGGCCTTCTCAAACCAGCACAAAACCAGAATGCACCCTCTACAAGCCACACGGAATCCACGTCGACACCGTTAAGGACAACAAACAGGACGCTATCAGACCACCGCGAAAGCCGAAGAACCGCCCTTGCCGTGAAAACAGAAAGAAACGGCAACTGCATCGACGACTATCCAACCACTGCCGAAGCCGAAAAGCCGCTCCTGCTGTGACAACAGAAACAAATTGCATCGGCATCAACACCGCCGTCGCCCCCGAAACGACTGGCACAAGGAAACAAGGAAACCCACCGCCGCCACTCCTCCTCTCACCCTAAACAGGTTGTCCAAAGCAACCAGGCCGACTAATCCATAGACACCAATTTTACCAGCAGAATAGTGCCTGCCCGCAGCACCGCCAGCCCACGCAGACCCAGGCCACAGCGTCCGCGCGCACGATGCCTGCCCGCCTCCATCCAAGCCGTCCGCTTCGGATCGGACGTAATGAATTCACCGGCGAAGGAGGGAGCTCGGAACCTGCCCCGTTGTAATATATCTTAATTATCTCAAATTTATGTGGAACTTTTGTGTATCAACATAGCATAAGTCTTTTTTCTTGACATCTTTTGAGAGCAAATTCTTTTCTCAGAAAGGTGAGAATACTAGCTAATATCTACGTCACTCGTTCAAATCCTCAACAATACTGAACGTCCATCTGGTATAAATGTTCAAATTTTGTTGGTTCAGGCGCCAAATCAACATAAACTCAAAAGCAAATGAGATAATTTAAACATCTATACAAATTTCAAGTCCAAATTAAATTCATGATTGAAGAGACGAAAAAGAGAAAGCCCTAAAATTTAGATGTTCTTGAAAATTTAACAGTGAGTTGTGTACTTGTACTGTCCAAGTCATACCCTACTGTAACAAACACTGTGGGATTCCCGCTCTCACAGTGATTTGACAACGATGAGTTTTTTTTACTGCTGCCACAGCAGCCTGCTGCGTAGCCATATCTTCTTGCTCCCGTGTGATTTGGTCGCGTATTTATTTTTCATCCGCATCTTCTCCAGCCGGTTGGAACCGGTGGTCTCACGCAGCACCGCTTTACTACTTACTTCTCTGGGTAATAAATCACCTCCCTCAATTTTTTCACTCACCGGATTCTTTTCCCTCTCGGTCGCCTCGCCCTGTCTCTTCTCCTTCTCGCCGCTGCGCTCGCAGCCTCCCCCTCACTAACTCCGCTTCTCCTCTGCTCCCACCGTGTCCTCTCGCCCCATCCCTAGGCAACAGCGGTGAGTCGCATCCTAACCCTTCCGGCTTTGGTTGCGGCGGCCGTTATCTTGGTGGAGGAGAGCATCTGCAGAGGCTTTGGTGGTGGGGTGGAAATGGCGTAGGCTCCGGCAAGGCGTCGGCTGGGGAGATGGAGCAGAGGTCGGCAGGCGACCGGACCGGTGTACCGGCGGCCGTGATTTATCCCCTCTCCGTTCGGAAGCACGCGTAGCAGGCGACGTTGATGTCATCTATCCACTAGTGGAGGCAGAGGAAGAAGAAGAACCGTCATCCGGGTCGGTGGCGACGACGGGGGTCCTGGCAAAGATGCAACCCGTGGAGTTCATATTGTCAGGAAGGATGTTGCTCCGTCAATTCTTACTAACGTCGTCCTAGGGATGTTGATTTGCTTGCTTCCTTCACACAGAACTTTCAAGTGAAGCTGGGGTATGTGTACTTTCTCCCAATGATAATTAATTCCGATTACTTGTAGTCCACGATCCAGTATAGTCAGAATCAGGCATGATATATAGACATATAGTGCAAATGCGGTTATGGTAACTACATGCCTTGCTTGGTTGTTTTCTGACGGTTTGCAATGCTGAGTTCCATAGATTGATTGCAGAATAAGAGGTTCTGATGTAAGCCTGTCACTCAGCTATGGTGTGGGTCAGAGTTGGTGGTTGATGGAGATAGCTATAAATTTATGTACTGTACATACTTGGAGACTTTCACCATCAGCTATATGTATTCAGATAGCGGGTGGGGACGTGAGTGTATCTGTTTACCGGTATTGGCGATTTTGGTATTCATTCACATTCTTAACTGATGTGGTGTTTTGTCTTTTCAGCCGGGTGTTTTTGCCTGGCCAAATGTAAAATTTTTGCTTACTTCTTTAAAGATTTAAGACAGTTCGGCGCCAATATACAAATTGTTAATGAGGTAAATTCAATGAAAAACAAAATTAAAGGTTCTCGTACCATGAATCATTCAAATAGATTAAAATTGTAATGTATAGTGCACAGCAATCGTGGATGAAACTCCACGGCGTGGCAAAGCGCGCAACTCATGATAGTTTTCTGAACGAAACGTCATTGGTCTGTGAGCGCCACAATCTTCGTCGTCTCACGACATGAGCAAAACTAGATGACAGGAAGCAAGACTGTTATATCCGCGTTGTCCTCAATAAAATCAGGGACGCCATCACATGATGACTTCGTGTCTTCGTCTGTAGAGGAATATCTGATGCCAGATCATAAAGGAAACCTATGTCCATGCCACCACCGAACGAACTGGTCTGGCTCAACTGGGCTAGAAGCGAAGTTATCAATTCACCTGCGATTTCAGATTTAAAAGGGAAATAGGAGAATAAGAAGGCAAAATCCGAAGTAAAGACACCTTTAGGGTGGCAAATCATGATTTACATCTTAAGGCATAGTACATCCTAAACTTAACGCGAAAATATGCCAAATCTGAGAGAAAATTCTTAATTTGCCACTTAAAACCTCACCAATTCGAGATCCACCGTACGAGATTTCCTCGTTCAAGATATACCGCTGTCGGGGTCAAATTCTGGGCTGCAATTAGCCTGGCTAGTAACCCCACGTGCATGATGTGGCCATGTGGGTGGGCGGGAGTGTTCGTACTTGAAAGGAAAGCTCCAAACCACCGATGAGTTTAGCCACCGTTGGGACTTGTTTCTTCAGGTGACGTACACTACAGTTCGTGCTCGCTGAACCAGTTTCCATGTCAATGACGACATTGACAACCCCACAAAAAAAAAGACATTGGCAAAGTCGCAAGCTAGTACCAAATAAGCAACACGAATCACAGGCTCAAAGCACATCAATCTTTACGAGGATGCACTTGAAAATTCTTCGATATGAAGTGGCGAGGTAGAAGTTGAGGGGAGAGAGAGTTCATTATATTTCAGGATTTACATGTAGTCGGCGAGTCAACCTGGTGGCTCAGGCTTCAGGCTTTCGGATAGATTAACTGAATTCTACTGTACGCAAAACATTGCATGTTATTTCACACATACATACAGCACGGAACCATGCAGGCATGGCGACATTTACTGATATATATGCTTGCATATACAGACCCTGTTATACAGATGCATGTGCACGGGAAAACAGAGTGGCGAGTAATTGTACGCATAGACAGGAGATCATGTTGTTGTCCGATGCAATCACATATCAACGTCGCAAGCCGGGTTGCCAAGCAGCGGTGCCTCGGGGCCACCGGCGGTGGCGCCGCCCGCGCCCTTGCGGACGCCGACAAGCAGGTCGCAGCGCGCGTACATGGAGTGCCACCCGCTCCGGAACGGTCCGGACACGAAGCGGACGCGGCCGAGCACCACCACCCGGAGCGACACCACACCGTACGACACGTCCGTGGCCAGCGCCGCCGCAGTGTCCGGCGACACGGGGACCGGGGCCGCCCCGCCGCCGCCGGTCACGGGGGCCACCGACACCGCGCTATCCGCGTCCTGCACGAGCGGCGGCATCGGCGCGGGCGTCGTGATGGCCTCCCCGCGGTACGCCACGTAAGCCGTCAGCCGGTCGTACCGCGCGGCGGACCGGCTGTTGGGGTTGCGGATGACGAGGGTGAACTGGAAAGACGCCGCCAGGGCCGTGGGCGCACCGGCACCGGTTGCCGACGCGGCCGCGGAGGGGCTGGTTGCGTTGAAGAGGGAGTAGACGGCGACCGAGGTGACGGCGAAGGCCGGGCGGGTGGGGCGGTACACCAGGTAGAGCACGAGCGCGGTGATGCCGGCCATGAGGATCAGAACAAGAACGACGAAGCAGAGCGTGCGGCCAGGGTGAGCGGCGCCGGAGTCGCCGTAGTAGTTGTACCGGCTGCGGCGGGCGGGCTTGAGATCGTCGGCGTGGACCCCCTTTGCGCCTTGGTGGTGGTGGCGGCGCTCGTCAGCTGGTTCCGGCGGGAGGTGGTGGTGGCGTTCTGCCATGTTCAGTTTTGCTCGTGTGGGTTCTCGGGCAAGTTGTATGTATATGTATATCAACAGGCGTGTGTACGAGCTAGAGATGGAGGTGTGATGTGATGAGGTTGAAGAGATAGAGTGATGTTTGCATATGAGTACGTGTTGTGTTCACTTGTGCACAGTGCGCGTCAGCCTATGCATGACCTCGCAGCTCGCGCGGAAAGCTGGGTGTCAGATCGGTGATCTTTGGATTCGAGCAATCGAGCTGTGTGCACGAAAGATCGGTGGTCAGTCTTCGAAATGGCATGCAAAATCAAGCAACCATGGACGAACCGGAGGTTCTGGTCCTCACGTGACATGAATTTTGTTGGTTTCTAGTAACTTATTCTAGCCATCGGATCTCCATTGCATTCCATGGTTTTATCTCTCTCCTTCTTTTCCCCTCTCTCTTCTACTCAACTCTA
This sequence comes from Stipa capillata, assembly GCA_019208055.1. Taxonomy (NCBI): domain Eukaryota; kingdom Viridiplantae; phylum Streptophyta; class Magnoliopsida; order Poales; family Poaceae; genus Stipa; species Stipa capillata. The sequence goes on along the minus strand of JAGXJF010005532.1, from coordinate 46,384 downwards.
AAACCGTATTTGATTCGATGTTAGAACGTGGAATAGATACTCATTATTTAATTAGGTGAAGTTAAGTTAAGCTGATCTTCTAACCTAAGATTAAGTAACCTATTAAAAGGTGGAATAACTTCTTTAACCTAACACACGCAACCTAGCCAATCAATAATTTGGGTTAATCGAATTAGTTCCCAAACATAAAATTAAGACTAAACTAATCTAACTGGTGTTAGGGATTGAACCGTACCCATTGAGCTTGTAAAAGGGATTGGGCCCAAGCCACTGATGAAGAGAAGAAGCAGTATAAATACAAGAGAAGTAGCAACAAGGGAGACTTCTAGTGGATCACCGCTAAGGCGGCCTTTCATACTTCTCCTACCAAAAGCCTTGTATCGCAACTAGTATCTGTGGATTGTCTAGAGTGAGTGATTTGAGAAAGTAGGTTGCTAACAGATGGGTTAAGGTTAGCTAATTTAGTTATCTTAATCTTGAACCAAATGCAGCCTGTTTGATTCGATGTTAGAACTTAGCCCACCAAACACTATTTGGTTAAGTGAGGTTAAATTAACTTGATCGAAACCATAATCCCTTTTACTCAGTATTAAACTAATCCACTAAAAAGGTGAAACAACTTAACTCAATACCATTAACTCTTAAATTTGTTTTTTCTACTACTAACACATCTAATATAGCCAAACAGTAATTTAGGTTAATCGGGGTAGTTGCCAAATACAAAATCAGGGTTAAGCTAAACTAGCTGGATTAAAGTTAACTAACCTACTTATTCTAACCCCAAATCAAACACAGCCTAATAATCTTGAGCCTTCCTCCTGCAAACACCACCTCCTCCTTCTTTGTCTCTGCCGAACAGTGTTGTCTTCTCCATCATCACCGCCCCAATCCTTGCCCTCCTCCTCCGTCTTCAACGGTTGCCACCATCGGATCCACCTCAACCGCCCCGACCTCCTAACACCAACACCTCGTCATTGCCTCGCGGCTTCTCCTCATCGACTCACCCTCCTCACCAGCCCACCAGCCGGCTTTCCCGTCCAGAGCCGGTGGCACTTCTGCCCCGCCTCGCTATGCATGGGTGGAAACCGAAATTCCGCCATGTCCCCGCTTAATTGATTTTATTTAAGTTTGTAATGACCTAAAACTTGCTCGAAATAGTACACATGAAACGCAAATGTGGAACTAAATGAAACTTGAACACGATGCTTAAGGTTACAACGTTTTGGTCCTCTTCATGATTTACAGGCCGATTACAATGCCACTGCTAACTGAAGCCACATACGCGCCTTCAAAGTTCACCGTACCACTGATCAAGGATTAGTTCGCGCGCATTTCTTTATGGTGACAGATCGATTCGGCTCAAGGACGGACCGAAGAGGATGGCATCTGATGCTTCACTACTATCAAGCTAGTGGGTTCCATAATTCTCGCTGTTTAGACCGCCCCCTTTTTCACTCTCATGCTCTATCTATGGATTCCGAATTACGTCCATGTCTTCTCTAGTGAAATGTCGTTCACTGCTCTCCCTAAAAGTGAGAAGCACACAACTGTTAGCTGCTTGATTATGATTCTTCTGTTGACGTGTTGAGTTTAGAGTGCGAACTGCGCAGACCGCATGCTGGCCGAGCGCTTCGTAGAGGACAAAATTTGGGCCTCCGTTTTGGGAAAGGTCCGCATCCCAGTCAGAACAAGCCTTCTGTAGTGTCGACGCTCGGATACGGGCTCCCATATTTTGTTTCACTTCCACAAATCCTGATTGTATATTCAATCCTATCCCGGTGGTTATTCTGTTTTGCTTGCTGGAACGATCCCTGCTATCATATCATCGGTCAGCGGTAATTAAAGGACGATTGACTTCGGACAATCTTCCCTAGGCTGTCGGAACGAGCTCTCCTAAACGTCTTTCTCTCGACAGTCACATTATTCCTCCTGCCCATTTAGTTTCTACATCACCGTCGGTCTCCTCCCTCCACTTCTATCTTCAGCGACAGCATGGATGCTGATGCCGGCGAACGGCGGCCCACCGGCACCGAAGTATAAGAAGAAGCTACATAGAAACAAAAGAACACCACTTTTAACTAGAAAATTGAAAGGTTTCAACACTAACATTGTTAACTTTCTATTTATTTCATATAGATTTCAATTCAACTACTACAACCTTTTCACAGACATGATTCAAGTTTTCAACTTCAACACCACCAACTTTCAACCTAAAACCGGCCCTAAAATCAACAGATCTGAGAGCTTTCAGCTAGTTCAAATAGAGCTTTTGTTACGCAATCTTGGGCCAGCTAACCACCAGCGTTCCAGCCCCCATTGCGTCCCAGATCCAATCACGGAGCAACATAGGCTTATAAGAGGTCTTAGTCCCTCTCCCCCTAAAAGACTAGTCTGATAGGAGGGGCTATCCTCACCCTTATAAGTTGTGGTCTGTCTCTGTCCAGAACCGATGTGGGACTAAACCCAACAAATCTCCCCCTCACTGAGCCCGCTAACACCAGCGTTCCAGCTCGCCAACCATGACCGGCAACCGTGAGGTCTCCGATATTTGCATCTGGGAACCTGGGCTCTAATACCACTTGTTATGCAATCTTAGGCCCACTAACCACCAGCGTTCCAGCCCCCATTGCATCTCAGGTCCAATCACAGAGCAACACGGGCTTATAAGAGGTCTTAGGCCCTCTCCCCCTAAAAGACTCACCTGATAGGAGGGGCTACCCTCACCATTATAAGTTGTGTTCTGCCTCTGTCCAGAACCGATGTGGGACTAAACCCAACAGCTTTGAACCAAACTTTTTGAGAAAATACCAAAAATCAAATGGAAAAAAATTACAGATGTGGGCCTGCCTCCTACTTGCTGTCGGAAAGGGTGATGGCGCGGCACGTCTCGGGCGAGCTCCGGCATAGGCTGTGCAGCAACGCGTGGTGGCCCGACGGCGACGGCCGATGGGGGCAAGCGTAGGGTGGTGTGACAGGGAGGGCGGCGAGGTTGCCTGTGAGCGAGCGAGACGCAGCATCGGTAGCAGACGACAAAGACGCGGTGCTAGGGTGCGTAGTCTCTTTGACGGGAAGGGGATCGAACGAGAAGACACGAGAAGTTAGCTCCATGAAGAAAAAGAGGAGAAAGAGATTACAAGAGTGAGTTATGGAAGGAATAGTCAAAGGAGAAATAAAAGATAAAGACCGGTGAGACCGCCTAATCGATCGCTGTGACGGTCGGTTGTGAATTATGCTTTTCGCATGTCATTCTAGTGTATAAAGAAAACACATCTTAACATACATGTTCATGCGCCATAGTTGTTACCAGGCTAACTGGAACCGCACGATTTGATTATTAGTGCACTTTCCGGGCCAAGCGAAAGTAAACGCAGACTCGCATGAATCAGGGATTGTCTATTTCAAACTAGACCGAGATTTTTAGTCACGTTTTTTTATTCCTTGTATCAACGTCCGGACATCCCAGTTGCTATCCCACTCAATATATTGAATTAACCTAAAATTAATTTATGTTAGATAGAATTATATGAAATGACTAACCCAAATAGAAAACTGAGTAGAAGAAAAGAAATCTAAGTTATAAGTGAGTCTCTACTCATAAGTTATCTTAAGTTTTCTTAAATTCTAATCACTTTTTTAAGCCTCTAGATTAACATTCAATCCTCATCCCCACCTCATTTCATATATAACCTAAAAACTAAAAATTACAGTAATATTTTGTTAAAGTTGCACACTTGCAATACTACAAGTTTACGCTAAGTAACGTGCAAAATTTTATAACTGAGATTTGCTAAAAACTTAAACAACCAAGGATTAGCAAAACTGAAGTTACAAATAATTATTGAGAGGATAAATTAGGGTTGAAAATGAGAAAATTAAAAGTTACAGTAACATTTTATTAAAATTATACATATCTTTGGATTGAGACTTACGAAATTTCAAGCAAGCGAGAATAATGGAGGAAGAACCATTTTACAAAACAGCAAACATTAGTATTTTTTCTTGCAGAAAAAATATGAATATTTTTGTTCCGACTTCCTGCAAAACAGAATGTACATGTTATTGGGGCGGGACGTACTGGATGATATGCGCGTGGTGCAGTTCCTGGACCAGGGAGACGCGCCCACGATGGTGACCAAATGAAGTTTGAAAGATTTTCAAAAAAAAATTCTCAAAAATATTAGAACTAAAGCACAAATTGAAAAAATTGCAAAACTAGAGGCCTGTGAGCCCACGATTGACTGACTAGGCGCTATCAGCCAGCCATCAGCCGACAACAATGCATGTGGGCCAACTGTCGGCCGATAGCACCCAGTCGGCCAACCACAGGCCGACAGGTAGGCCAATCGCACTATGGGAGGCCAAGTAGGGGGGGTGCCTGCTTCTACTTTAGGTGTGGTCGTACAAGTGCTTCCCAATATGGTGCCCTTTTGTGGACACCTCTGAGCCATACAGGTCTGAGTTTGACCACCCTAACCTCCTTGGAGGACTTACTTTTGGGTCTGTGTGGACACAGCGTCGAGTTAGTATACACAATTCAAGATTACTTTTCATCATTTCTATATGAATGTTACTAATTATCATTGTTATCTTAATGTTACAACCATAGTTCGCATCTTCACAGCTTAGGAACTATTACTCTGTGTTCACGGAGTAGTTTGATACCCTGCAACACGTCAAGGTCACGTGGGAATTGTACACCGAGGAGGCTTCGCTCCTTCGTGCTCACCACGGGTTTCTCTCTTGTGCACCAGGGGCGAGGCGTACTGGATAATGAGGAAGAAGGTTGTCTTCGACATCTTTATTGAGGACTACCCTGTGCATCATATGATGTGATAGTTCAGAAGATACCAAGATGGATCTCCAGTACATGCAATTTGTGTCAATCTTTTGACACATGGGGACGTGCGATTATCTTTCAAATTAACATTTTTTAACCCTAATTATCTATAAATACCTTTGCTCATGTAACTTATGTAGGCGGACCCATAAGGGGGGATCCGTTAGGCCACATGAACGAGCATAGAACTTGCACCAGTTCATATAGGCTTGGGGAGAAGCTACGACAAACCGCTGGTAGGAGGTTAGGGCCTTTGACCTTTAGGCCTATTAGGCTTACCTTTAGTGTGTGTTCCTTGTACGCCCTATGAAACCTCAACAAATTGAGCCAGTATGGACGACAAACTTATACCAAGTTGATGGTGGTCGCTTACGGAGCCATGTGGTAAGTACTAGTTTTCAATTTGATTTTCTTAACAATTATTGTTTCTAACTTCTTGATGTGCGATGTGTAGACGAAGTTGGCCCGCAACATTTACGACGAGGATAGGACTACTTTGGCGAGCTTGTCATAGATGAGGAGAGAAGACTCATTCGTATTCTCTTGTATCGAGGAGTGCAGCCGGGTATCAAGGAGTGGAGCCGGAGGTTGTTGGATGCTCTTACGTACGTGTAGCTGGTATTCTGACGTGGCTAGGTTCTAGGGAAGATGTGGAGCTCACCTCCTTCCTAGACAGTCTACACAGCAGATTTCTCCGACTTACCACCGCCAACAGGCTACACAGCAGTGTCCGCTAGGACCTACATAGGCGGGTGGGTCAACCTGGCAGCAGCACCAGCAGCAAACGAGCTAGTTGGTTCCATGGGAGCAGCAGACATACCCTCAGGCCACTCCACCTCCGTACTCCATGATGCCCACACTAGGTATGTCCTCATTAGCACTTTTGTAATAGAGTTTTGATAGTTGTTACTAACTCTAACTTCTATTTCAAATAGGTCTGTGTGTTAGGCCTCACAGGAGAGGTTCTGACAGCCCGTATCAGTACAGCAGCCCTACTCGGCTAGATGAGCCCTCATTTGGTAGAGGACACCGTATGATGGTTCTCCGTGCTCCATTTATGCTATCGGACTTTCACAAGAGGGCACGAAGGGTGGTGCGTCGAGGTCGTAGACAGGAAAGTCGAGGAGGAGCTGACCAGAGATACGTCAGGATCAGTGAGTAGAGTAGGTTATCAATGTTTCCATAATATGTATCTTAGTTGTTGTTCATGCCATGTAATTCAGAAACTTGTCTTATTCGAAGGAGGACACTGTCGCAGGCCTAGGGCGCGATAGGGTCGTCGCCAACCGAGTGTGGGACAGGTCATGCATGTGAACTGTCTGCCCTGTCGTGGGTGACATTTTTGGCTTTGGGTTTCAGAGAGGGCCATTTTTGGCATGGCGATGATCCAGGGCGCTAAAACAGCCAAATATTATAATTTTTTCTATAATTTCCATACGCTCTATTTTTCAGTCATCTAAATTTCCTAATATCAAAACCAACTCGTAATCCAATTATTTTTTAAAAAATTACATAAAATAAATTTAGACAGGCAATCGATCGGTTGGCCGAGAGGCGCCAAATTGACTAGCACCAATCGGCCTACGGTTAGTCGACCGAGGCCGATCGGCCAACTAGGGGCCGACGGCCCATCGCACCTCTAGTTGGCCAACTAAGGGCCAGTTCTTTTAGCAGATTCTTCTAGAATCTTCCCCTTCCCCAGCTTCCCTCAGAATCTGCCCTCCTAAAATTTTCCACAATCTGAACTCTCCAAGATCTTATTAGTTTAGATTGTGAAAAATTTTAGAGGGACAGATTCTGGGAGAAGCTGAAGAAGGGGCAGATTCTGGGAGAATCTGCCAAAAGAACTAGGCCTAAGTCTGTTAGCCAACGATTGGTCTATTGGGACTCTTCTTAGCCAACTGCTGCATCTAGTCGGCTAACCACGGGCTCACATGCCTTTAATTTTGTAATTTTTTTAATTATGGTTCAGTTTAAAGCGCGCCACGCGCGGAGCGCCTCTTCCGGCGGTCGAAACTCCAACACGCACGCACGCTTCTCCGGAGCCGCCTCACCCTCGCCGCGTGCCGACGGCCGCCATGGTGCCACCGCCAGTGAGGCCCGCGATGTCCCACTCCTCCGCCTTCCTCCTCCCCTCCTCCGCGCCCCCCGCCGGCTCCGCTGACGCGTACGCGGTCGTCGTCCTCAACCAGCGGCTGCCCCGCTTCGCGCCCCTCCTCTGGGCCCGTGGTAACTGGCGCCGATGATGCATTGATGCCTCGCAGCTTCCCCCACCCTCGATTAGTTATCCTCTTTTTGGCTTCTGTAACCACCCGCTGCTCACGTGCTTCCATCTTTCTCTGCAGCGCAGTTGCGGGTGTGCGCCGACGGGGGCGCCAACCGCGTGTTCGACGGCATGCCGGAGCTGCTCCCCGGCCAGGACCCCGACGAGGTGCGCTTCAGGTAATGCAATACGTGCCATATTGCGTGTCCCGCGTTTTTTTCCGGTTGGGTTGCTCCGGGTGTTGGCCATTCGATATCTTGGTTTGGTTTAGCTGTTTGGAAATTATAAATTGTTTCAGTTGATTCGATGATGCTGTGCGTCTGTGCAATCTCTGTTACGTTTTGGGTCTGGATGGCTGCTCCCTGGATGCGCACCATGTGCTTGACGGAATGCTTGGGTAGCCATGTTAGTGCACTCCCGTACTAAGTGCTTTCCCTCGTGCTAGAGAGCTCGACAAGTGTAAATGTATCTGGTATATTCTTGTGGAAAGGGATTAGGATTTGCAGAGGTGATAGGTTCTTAATAAATCACAATTATAGTTATAGGGGCTGTTTAGCTTTCCCAGTTAGCAAAATCATCTGGCGCTAATGGTGGTGCTGGTGTTGGGTGCCACTGCCTCAGTGGATGTGCTGGTAAGTCCATTTGTTAGTACATATTTTATTAGAAAGTGATTGCTCTTACATGTTAGAACTCCAGCTTACTGGCCATGAGAAGCGGTGGCGTTAGTAGGAGTAGTGGTTAATGCATCAACTTGTTTATTTATATTAGGAGTATCCGGAAGCTACAAGAAGCTTCTTTTGTACTGAGTTTTTTAACTCCACCCAGCCAGGTTAAAGCCACATTCATTCTTGTATTTGGAATTGCTACAGGAAGTGGCATCTGGGATATGATCATGTGTATCACATCATCTCAATGCTCGATGGTTGCAAAGCAATATTTAAGATCATGCAGTATGCTTTTTCAAAGCATTCTATCGTAAAACTTCACCAAGTAATCTTTTTTAGTTTGTGCAGATACAAGCCAGATGTAATCAAAGGGGATATGGATTCAGTACGACCAGAAGTGAAGGAATATTATTCCAATTTGGTAAACTAATTCAACATTTTCCATTTAATTCCTGTTAATCAAAATAAGATGCATGGACCAGATAATATTTGAACCATATTATTGGGCAAGTATTCTCTCAGTAATTTAGCACAATCTGACTAATTTTAATTTTTCCCGTGGTGCCTCATCAGTTCGCAGTGCTCTCCTGGCTGGTTTATGCTACTAAAATGTTGTTGGAATAAACTATCTCTTAGCTTTTCAAGTTCTGATAATATTATCAATTATGTTAAATCAAAACCATGTGCTAGACATTACATAGAAAATGATGGGTTCTCTGGTTTTGGAATTCTTATTTATGGGTAGTACAGTGAATTCTTAGTGTAAACATGCTTATCGTTATCTGGCATTAAATTTGAAGAAAAGAAGAAACAATATTTAAAGCTGTGTGTAAATTGCTTCAAGAAAATCTTATTGCTTCAACAAAAGGTGTGTGGAAAGTTATATACCCCCATTTCAACCACTCCATAATAAGCTACAATACAGGTTAAACTCATGCTAGAGTGACATTCTTGGTGTATTGCTGATTCTGTACGTTCGTCTTTTTCTGACGTAGTTTTTTTTAGATGACACCTCATGTGCAGATTAATTTATCATAGGGTGTCTGCATTTGCAGCTTTCCTCAAAGTGATACATGCTATATATGAACATTCAAGATGACCGGTTTCTGGTTTCAAATTGTTCTTTTTGAAAAGAAGAGCAATGCAGTTGTCTTCAATTAAATAAGAATGTTTTGATTCTGGTCTTGTCTCTAATATAAGAAAGTTGATGCTATCTGCTTTAGGATATAGCCGAGTAATTGCCAGTATAATATCTGCTTTAGTGAAAAGCTTGCTGATTCCTGTGACATTGTCGTATCTTGTTTCTCCTGTATTGCAAAAGTCTATCTAGATCATGCGAGTTATTATACTGATATATCTTATTTCTTAGCACGATTTATATCATATGACATATCTACTGAAACAATTGTCTTCTATGATCAATTGCAGCGCACCAAAATAGTTGATGAATCACACGATCAGGAAACCACTGATTTACACAAATGCGTAGCATTTATCACTGAGAATTCACCTGTCCCCGACAGATCTAATGTAAGCTGCTCTAGCTCAATATGTAGACTCGTTACCCATCAAATCATTGATTGGAACAACACGGCGCTATCTTTACTAAATCTACTGCCTTGCCTTTAACTGCAGCTATGCATACTTGTCCTCGGAGCCCTAGGAGGAAGGTTTGATCACGAGATGGGAAACATCAATGTACTCCATATCTTCCCGAACATCAGGATCGTCCTCCTGTCAGACGATTGCCTAATCTTTCTGCTCCCAAGAACGCACACTCACAGCATCCACATTGAACGGTCGGTTGAGGGGCCCCACTGTGGGTTGATTCCTGTTGGCGCGCCCTCGGCTAGTACCACGACCACCGGGCTCCGGTGGAATTTAGGTAAATGTTTCACTTCATCAGTATCCTGTAGTGTTATAGCAACAGCAATTGATGTCTGCTATGCATTTTCCCTTCAGATAATACTAGTATGAGCTACGGCGGATTGATTAGCACATCAAATATCGTTGAAGAGGACAAAGTTACGGTCACTTCAGACTCTGACCTGATCTGGACAATATCGCTCCGGCATTGAGCTTAAGCTACACGGCACGATCATGCCATGGTCCCAATTTTGTCTCATCTATTTATCGGTGAGCTCTACCACATCCAGCAGCGGTGACGATAGACTCCGGTGCATTATAATTACAAACCTGGTAACTCGTCAGTATGTAATCTGATAGTTTTGGTAACTAAATATGTATATATTTGGCACTGTGTTTACCCAAAAAAAATTGTTAATAAGCAGTGAAAATACATGTGGCGCGAAAAAACGGTTTCAACAGATACTCCTGAGCAAACTTGTTCTTTTTTACACTTGTGCTTCACAAATTGTGGCCCATTTCATTAATTCCTAGTAAATCCTAAGACCCGATTATTTACAATGACATTTAGTCTCATATAGAGAGTTAAAGTAGAAGTACGTCAACTTAAATAGGTGGGACTTGCCACATCCTTTGTGGCTTTGGAAAGAAATAATAAAATATGTGCGCTCACTCACCTCGACGATCCGTGGCATGAGCGCAAGCCGAGGTGTGGCGTGGCTGGCTGCCGGTGCGGTCTTTTGGCATTTCGGCAAGAATTAATTTTAGTAACAGACGCGTTCTAGACTTAATTACCCGAAAGTGTTTGTTTGTTTCATCTGCCGACAAGGAGTTGAAGTGCTTCGGCTTCTCTTGACCACGCTTGTATAAGAGCCTCCCCACCTCAAAGCAAAGATCACTCTGCTCTCCTCTTCCTCTCGTGCACATGAGCTCTTCCACTTGATCCTCCGTTTTGCTGTTGTTCCTCCTAGCTACTCCATCTCAGCGTTTGCGTGCACAGGCTTTTGGGTGAGCAGGCCTCTGAACCCTCGTCCCTTAAGATCTTGCACCAAGAGAGGGCGAATAAGGTTTTTTGAGAGCACTTCTGTGCAACTACTCGCTTTCGACTTCTTCATCTACATCAAGCTGCGAACAGACTATATCAAGCGCGATGTAGCTGTACGACTACTTCGTCTACATCAAGCAAATGACTACGGCATGGTGGGCAACAACCTCAACAACAACTCCACTGCTTCTAGTACTAACTTTCCTGCAAACGCCACGTATGTCTCGTGCATCCTTCTGTTCGTGCTTGGTTTTGGCTATGGTCTAGAAACTAGCATGTCTAGGCTATTCGAGAATATACTAATAATAAAATATACTAGCATGTCTAGTCTGTTTAGAGATATTATAATGTTTAAGTATACTGGCATGTTTAATATGTTTGGGAATATCTATGTGATTAAATCTGCTAGAATAATATCCATGTCGTATTTCGGTATTTTTGGGACTAGCCTAATTCAAAAATTGCTCATTGTTTTAACAATCTAATAACCTTGTTATGTTAGGTAATTTTCATTGACTGGCTTTGCTACTGCAATAAAACCGGGTCTATTTAAAGGACTATATTTTAAGGGATGGCAAACAAAAGTCATCGGCCTCTGTGGCTTACTGCCATGAACATTTATTGAATGGCAGCTAGCGAGCCTGAAGAAACGCTATCTTCTGAAAGGGGAAAGCGTTCAAGGAAGCCACCATCATCTCTGTGGGTGCCACGTAAGCGTGACTGGTGAGAAGTTGGTTGATGCATGTTTACATATGCAAGAAGCCAAGGAACTGTGGACTCGCTTAAGGCCAAGTTTGGTGCGACTGATACAGGCAGTGAACCGTATGTCATAAAGCAATATCATGACTATAAAATGGTTGATGACAGTTCTGTAGTTGAGCAGGCTCATGAAATACAGTGCATTGTAAAGGAAATCGGACTCCTCAAATGTGTGTTGCCCGACAAATTTGTCGATGGGGGCATTATTGCCAAACTGACTTCTTCATGGAGGAACTTTGCCACTTCTCTAAAACATAAAAGATAGGAGATTTCAATCGAGAATCTCATTGGGTCTCTTGATGTTGAAGAGAAGGCGGGGCAAAGGACACACATTCTAAGGGGAACGAGGGATCTTCTAGCACCAACTTGGTGTAGAAGAAGCATGCCTATAAGTTCAAAGGAAAAAGAAGGTCACACAGCCTACCACCTTCAAGAACAAAAAGAATTCAAAAGAACATCCTTACTTTGTGTGTGATGAGCTTGAACAATGGGCCAAGGATTGCAAGAGTCGCAAAAGCAGGAGAGTCAACAAGGACAGAAATCTAAGTTTGCCAATGTGACTATTGGCAATACCGAGAAGGGATCAGGGTATGATAATGTACCTACTGTTCTTTTAGTTTGTTAGTCTACTGACTAGTGGATTGATACGGGTGCTAATATTCATGTGTGTGTTGATATTTCTTTATTTTCTTCTTATCAGGTCGCTCGGTATTCCTCCATTCTAATGGGAATGGGCCACATGCTTCTGTTCGTGGTGTTGGTACGGTCGATCTGAAGTTTACTTTGGAAAGATCGTGCAGATACAGAACGTGCAACATGTCCCTTCAATAAACAAGAATCTTGTTAGTAGCTCTCTTTTATGTCGAGATGGGTTTCAGTTGGTATTTGAGTCGGATAACGTAATCTTGTCCAAGTGTGAACTTCTTATTGAAAAAGGCTATGAGTGCGGAGGCTTGTTCCACCTTTCTCTTTCAGAATTTTGTAATCAAGTTGTAAACCATGTTTGTGATGAAGTCAATGGAGGTAAAACTAATGTTTGGCATTCACAACTTTTTCATATTAATTTTGGTTGCATGAGTGGCTTGCCGGTTTGAGTTTAATCCCGAAAATAACCTTAGTCAAAGGCTCTAACTGTGAAGCTTGTGTGCAAGCTAAGCAATCTCGTAAGCCTTACAAGGCTGCGAAGAAAAGAAAATTGGCACCATTAGAGAGCTCATACTTGGATCTCTACGAGATGAATGATGTGTTGACACAAGGTGGAAAGAGATACTTCATGACATTGATTGATGACTACACTAGATATTGCTATGTGTATTTGTTAAAATCCAAGGATGAGTCCTTACACTACTTTAAAATCCATAAAGTTGAAGTTGAAAACCAACTTGATAGAAAAATCAAAAGGGTAAGATCAGATCGTGGTGGAGACTACTTTTCTAATGAGTTCACTTATTCTATGAGGAATATGATATAATCCATGAGAGAACACCTTCCTATCCGCCTCAGTCAAATGGGGTTGTCGAGAGAAAGAACCACACTCTAACTGATTTGGTTAACACCATGTTAGATACTGCGTGTCTATCAAAGGCATGGTGGGAGGAGGCTATATTGAACAATGGGAAAAGAAAGGCTATCACTTTCTTACTCGCATACGTGGGGTTTCTTGGTGAAAGTCAATATGCCAATTCCAAAGAAGCGCAAGCTTGGCACAAAAACCATGGATTATGTCTTTTATGAGCTATGCTCATCATAGCATTGGTTCTAGATTTTTAGTGGTGATATCTAGAGTACCTGGCATGCACGTTGGTACAATAATAGAGTCCAGAGATGCCACATTCTTTGAGGATATTTTTCCTAATGCAGACTATTGGAAAGAAGCTGTCCATAGCAAAATGGATTCTATTATCGCTAACGAAACTTGAAAGATCACTGATCTTCCTTATAGTTGTAAACCTGTAGGATGTAAGTGGCTATTCAGAAAGAAGCTTAGGTCTAATGGTACAATTGAAAAGTACAAGACGTGGCTTGTGGCCAAGGGTTATACCCAGAAAAAAGGCGAAGACTTTTTGATACTTGCTCACCTGTGGCCTGAATGACCACCATTCGAGTATTACCGTCGTTGGCTGCCTCGTGTGGTCTTCTCACTCATCAGATGGACATTAAGAAAGCTTTCCTGAATGGAGAGTTGGACGAGGAAATTTATATGGAACAATCAAATGGATCTGTAGTAGATGGTCAGGAAGGAAACATGTGTAAATTATTGAAGTATGTGTATGGCCTCAACCAAGCACCTAAGCAATGGCATGAGAAGTTCGATATAACTCTAACATCTATAGGCTTTGTTATGAACAAAGCTGACAGATATGTGTACTACCGCCATGATGGGGGTGATGGAGTAATTTTGTGCTTGTATGTTGATGATATACTGATCTTTGGAACCAACCTTCATGTCATTGATGAGGTCGAGGTTTCTTGTCTCATAGTTTTGAGATGAAAGATCTGGGAATAGCTAATGTTATCTTGAACATCAAGCTGTTGAAAGGTGAAGATGGTGGGATCACGCTTTTGCAACCTAACTATGTGAAAAAGGTCTTGAGTCGCTTTGGCTATATCGATTGCAAGCCTTCTTCAACACCTTATCATCCTAGCTTGTTGCTTTGGAAGAATCGAAGAATAGCTAGGGATCAATTGAGATATTCTCAAATCATCAGCTCGCTTATTGTGGCGTACCCGGTTTTAAGGTCGGATAACCCCTTGTGTTTTCTGTACTGGTCCCATGATCAGTAGCCAGTACCCACAAGTTAACCTGTATATCATTGTCATACGCACATATATCAGCATACAGTATGCAAGTAGACCGTCAAGGTCATTAGTCTTAGACCTGTAGCCCAACAGCTAGAAACTTGCAGCGGAAATCAATCGGTGATGTGGCTCATCAATATGCCATACCCGACAAGCAACTGACTGGGATTACGCCCTAACTTTCATGAATACAATCATTATCTTTGGATTCGACACCTCCTTCGTCAAGCCAAATCAACAAGCCAAGTGAGTACATTAAATGTACTCGCAAGCATCCGACAGGGAGAGTATAATGGGTGTATCTCATGCAAGGCTTATTCAAGAAAAGGGCTCTACCCTAAGTTGAATATTGAGCAGAAAAGTAAGTTCTTATTCAAAATATGATAGTAGTAGATTCGAAAGCATTTATGAAAACAAGCCCATTTCTGACGGGTCGGTACCTGGTACCGGAAGTTACATTTCGACAATCGTCAATTAGAGGTCGATAACCCATGTATCGCCTCAGGAAATCCTTAAAGCCTTCTCCGTGCTATCACCACGCAGCATAGGCTAGGTTTCTCCTGCAGTTCTTTACTATCAGCCTGTAGCTCAAACTGCACACTGTGGACACATCATGCCCACGTCCTTAATCTCATTCTCTAGAGTTTGAAACCAAAACTTAGTCTAACCAGTGTGTGGCCTTTCCAAGTCATGTCCATAACAGATGAGGCGGCTATTCGAATAGATTTTAACACTCTGAAGAGATTTTAGGCTTTACCCACAAGATGTAAGTCCCCCTTGTTGCTAGAACTCGATAAACACACTATGCGAGGCGTGCCGGCAGGGTTATTATAATGAGACATTTCCCCCATTTTCATACCAGAGCTGAACCCGCTAGATAAGATCTACCCAGTCTCCGCTTGTGCTCGGTGACTCCTGACCCACAACCCGAAGTGAACTTACCTTTGTGTTGAACGACATCGTAGTCACGCGGAGGTCCTCTAGGGATGCCAATCTACCTAGCACTCTCTCCCTACTGCCCACGTGTCCAGACACTAGTACTTGACAGGGTGATTAGCTAAGTCCTTCCCACAAATGTCATGTGGACGTACGGGGTGAACTTGGCCGATTGGCACTTAGGCTCGGTCCTTAACTGATTCGAGCAAGACTGCACATCATCACCTCATAGCCATGTCCCTACATGCTACAACCCTTCCTCTGACCTCCACTTACCGTTCTCCGAATCAAAATCATCTTGCATTTTATTTTAGGATTTTGGCAAACATCATTTCCAAACATTCACCTCGGAAGGTACATGCCTTCCCAAGGGTTTTAATCCCATAACCAAAGGGTGGTTCGCGTGGATCGGACAAAGACAGGTTTTTCTCTATAGCAGGGCTAAGCATGGCTATCGCCTATATCCCTAATATTTTGCTGGTCATACGATGACCGGCTAGTATTGTGACGATGACATAGCACCCGGATATCGTCAAGGAGGACAAAGCCAGCCCTCTGGACATAGGGTGGGCTGGGCCGACTGCTCGGAGTCCGACTTCTACACGGGGGCGCATCATCAACTTGGAGTGCAAGACATAAACATGTACCTATCTGATATCTCGGTTTCTAGTTGTAACCGATTAAGAGATCTACTTGTAAATCGATCTGGGCTCATGTAATTCTGCTCCTGCCGCCTATATAAGGCAGTGTAGGGATCCCCCGATCGGAAAGGGGTTACACATACACACCCTAGCAACCTAGAGAGCTCCTCTCGAGGTCTTGCTGCATACGGTTCACAAGCAATACAATCCACCAAACACAGGACGTAGGGTATTACCTATTACTGAGGGCCTGAACCTGCATAAACTCTGTGTCCTGTGTGCACCCATCTAGATCTGCTACGCGTACGCTGCCCCATGTTCATTATTACTAGATCAAAACACCGACATATTGCTAGGGTTACAAGGATTGATTGACTGGACCTAAGTCATATGCAACTACAGGGTGTAGCTAGGTCTAGCATAAAATATCGTTGATACTCACATAGCATGCATAGTTGCAAACAAAGTAATTAAAATTTTGACATATATGAGATTCAACATGATCAGGGTGGGAATGCTTGCCTGGAAATATTGGCCTGGTTTCGAGCTTGGCCTTGATACAGCAACGGCTCGATCCCTTCCAGCGAGATACCGCAACGTCGGTATCTACACGTCAGAAAGACAACAAATAACTAACGGTGTGAGAAAGATCCAAACAAAAGCCAATCATACACTCATGAGTTCTTAATTTGTTCTGGACATAAATGTTATTAGGGTTTTCAGAGAGGCGAGAAGAAATCCACCTCACATGGATTAAGGGCTTTTCGTAGAAGTAGAAACCCTAGTTTATCTGGTCAACTCCATGTTAGCACTCAAGATGGTCTTGATTCCTACATCTTGGGTGGTTTCGGAGGGTGTACCAACCTTTTTTTAACAAGGTTCTTAGAAGAATCATCGAAACATTTGTGTGTACGATTTAGGGTTTCGATGGATTCATCAATAGATATCTACTTATGATGAATACTGGGTAATATGGGCTTTACTTTATTCTTTTTGTTTTAAACATTTGGACCCTTAATTTTATACTGAATTCAAAATGTTATATTTATTTTAAAGGTATAAAGAAAAGAATCGGTTAGTTTTGGTTTAAACTGAAGAAGATCCACATACACCATACTTATGTCTGAATTTATTTGAATCTGGCTGTTGAAAAATGTCGAACATTAGGGAAGTGGTACTGCTAGGTGGTTTTGGAAGTTTCAAGATTACAAGGCCTTATCTGGAATCTTTCTAAGGATATATACATGGTATATGGGTTTACAACATATTCAAATTCTAAATTCCAATTAATTTCAAAAATACTAATAGTGGTACTATTGGAGAGCTTATGAAATTTTAGGAAGCTAGGAAAAAGAACAATTCGATTTGGATGGCTAAATATGGAGTTACAGCCGTCTGAGGGTTAGCTATATGGAGGTCGTTTACTGTTTAAACAGGTCTAGCTTCAGGGATGATGTCGAAAGCACCATTCGGAGGTACGCCTTCTGCTTCAGGAAATAGAATAGCGAGGGTCCTCAGAGTGATTTACGCCTTTGAGGATAAAAAGCGTAGCGAGGATAATAAGGAGGAGTGTGTTGGCTTGGCAGGGAACACGTACCAGCCGAACTTGTCGCCCCTAACCCGATGTGTTGGGTCAAGATAACAGTGGCGGTTATTGTTTAATCACCCGGTCCAGTGCACGTTTGGGGAAGGGTTAGGGCTAACCGCTGTCCTGTGCAAAGAGAGGGAAGACAGAGGGAAGGGGATGGCTGGCAGGGGAGGTTCTCACTGATGGCAACGGGGCATGCTGGTGGTCGGCGGCAACCTCGGGTTGAAGATGAGGAGCTTGACGGGTTGCTCAGAATTGGTGGTAGGTGATGACCGCAACCGAAGCGACGATGTGTGGTTGTAGATCCTAGAGGCGGCAGTGGGCGGCTCGGAGAGAAACAAACTAGTGCGTCTTGGCTCTGGCGTGCTCAGGACAAGATGGTGGCCGATGAAGGAGCTCGAGGGAAGAAAATCAGAGGGAAAGATCGGAAGCTGGAGGTACTCGGGCACGGGAGTGAAGGGTGTAAGAGGTGAATCGCTCACCTCCTGCTCTCTCTCTTGGTTGAATCACACAATGCACCCAGGAAACAATGGAGATGCTCTTGTTTTGGTGACGTGCTGTTTCACACAGCCAACACCTTTTTTCTTCTTTCTCTATTATCTCAATGAACAACTTGATTGCAAGATTATATAACATGCACACACACACACACTCTCCAGGGAGTTGGCCCTAATCTGTTTTCTATGCTCACGTCCTAGACATGTGCAACTAATCAGCTAGCTCCATGCAGCTACATTGCTCCACTAGCTAGTGACTTAGACCAAATCACTTGATCTAACATCTACTAGCTTATGCACTGAGATCCACAAGACTCGGGCATGTTATAACTAGCATGCACATGCAGCCACTCTCACGTACATGCATCAGTCCTCAACTAACTAGTTTATCCATGCACTAATTGACTTGAACAAATCACTAACTAATCAACTCAACGTCTATTCAGCACGTTGCATTGCTCGCCTTGCATGTAGCGCCGTGCTTCTCACACGACGACGTCCGCTTCACATGGCACCTTGGCACTTCTCCATGCACGCCCTCACAGTCGAGTCACTGACTGTACGTTTCACACGTACATTTGCTAGCATGCAACGAGCCTGCACAACACGCTAACTCTATGCAAACAGAAGTAAACATGCTGAAGGATCAAAGATGTCGACTAGAGGGAGTGTGAATAGGCGACTATAAATTTTAACCTTTTCTTAATTGCTTTTAGGGAAGTGCGAAATATAAGTTCTCTAAATGTGCAACTAAGTGAGTGAACCTATATGACACAATATGAATAGCTCAAGGATGAACACAAGGAATACAAGCTAGACCACACAAGCACAATATAGATATGAATATGAAATAACCACAAGTTGAAGACGAAGATTTAACCCAAAGTTCACACCCTTGGGAGAGATGCTAATCTCCGTTGGAGAGGCGGAGGCCCAAAAAAACACCTCACGACAAAAAGTCTCGCCTTCTTCTCCTTTGAGCCTCGGCAAACCAAGCCCGAGCTCAAATAACTCGTGGTAGACCTTGAGGTGGCATCCAAACCTTCACAAACGATCCCGGACCAGAAATCCACACTTTGGAGGCTTCCAGGAGACACCAACCGTCTAGGGATCCCCACAATCCCAAGAGTAACAAGCAAAGTGATGAACTCAAGGGGGATTCAAATTTGGCTTGGTGGGATTTTAGATCTAGGGCTCCTCTTTCTTTTCCCTCAAAGGTTTGATGGGATTTGAGCACTAGGGGAGGAGATCCTCAAGCTTTAGAGCTTAAAAATGGTGGAGGAGAGAGGTATTCAAAGCTGCAAGTCGGGTACCCCTTGGGGAAGAAGGGGTGGGCCTTTTATAGGTCCCCCCAAAATCTGCCCATTGGGGCTCTGCACGCATGGTCCGGAAGTTCATTTGGAACCTCCGGACCACCCGGATTTCGGGCTGTCTGGATCCGGAATCCATCCGGAAACAGGGTCGCCCGGAGGTTCAGCCTGGAACCTCCGGACCCAGACTCCGGGCCAACTTGGATTCCGACTGTTCTCCGGACAGCCTTCCGGGCGAGTCTAGAGGCTACTGGACTTGTCCGGAAATCCATCCGGATTCCGAGCCACCCGGAGGTTTGGTCTGGAACCTCCGGACCTAGCATCCGGATCAAAGCAGAGAGCAAAAGCAGGGTATAAAATTAAGGCTTCTCACTTGCTTTCTCTTGGGGTTTTTCTCGAACATGGGATGTGGATGAAAGATCTTATAGGAAATTTGTTACCACCCTCTGTTCATCACGTTACCCCTCTTAATAGTTCGGCTTTCCTATGACTTAATCATAAGATAAAATTGCATAAATTTAAATACGCCGTCTTCTTTTCTCCTTTTTGCTTAGGGGGTCTCCGACCACCTTTGCTTATCAACCCTCGGACTAACACCTGTTCATACACTTTGTAAATGTGGTTAGTCCCCTAATCATTTGCCATTTACACCAAAACCCACTTAGGGGCTTAGATGTCCTTTCACATGCAGATACAAATAAATATCAAGATTACTTCCAACAATCACCCCCTAATCTTGATACGTCATTCTTTCATCCTGCTTCAAAGAAGAACCGGTTCGTCGCTGGCGTAACCTTGAGTTAACAAGGCTTTCTCCTCCTTTTCTTTCTTAGGACATTCCCAAGCAAAATGTCCATATTCTTCACAGTTGTAGTATTGTACCTTGCTTTTATCTTTTCTCCATTCGTCGTGGCCTCGGCCACGACCTCGTCCTCGCGACGAGCCATGTCCTCTTGTCATGAGAAGTTGCTCTTCCACTTGGGCCTCCCACCCCTTGAGCGGCTCCTTGTGCACCTTCAATGTCCCAATGGCCTCCTCCATGGCCATCTTGTTGATATCACCAAATAGTGCCATTGACGAAGCAACATTAATGAACTTGTTGGAGACGGCTCGCAGCAGTTTCTTCACGACATACTTCTCCTCCATCATGTCTCCAAGCTCACGAATGCGCCCTACGAGCGTCGTGAACTTCGCCGTGAAATCATCCACGAACTCTGCGTCACTCATCTTAAGGTTATCAAAATCTGAGCGCAAGGACTGGATCCTTGCCTCCCGGACTCGCTCAGCGCCCACATGCATGGAGCGTAGCGCTGCCCACACATCAAACGTGGTCTCCTTCTCCGCAACTCGCAGCAGCGTCTCGTCATCGATCGACTGAGACATTATCGTCATAGCCAGCTGGTCCTTGCTCTCATCAACATCCCCGGACGAGTTCTCGCGAACAACAACATCCCATACGCCATTGGTTCGCAGGAGGTACTTCATCCTCATCGCCCACGCCACGTAGTTCATCCTTATCAGCAGCGGGTACGGCCCCCTCGCCGCCCCCCTCGCCGCCGACGTTGCCGTCACCGTCAACTCACCCAAGCTGCTCTTCACAACGGCTGCGCTTGCCGAGCCATCATCGCGCGGCATCGTCTTCGTCATGACCTCGCTCTGATACCAAATGTAAGAGGTGAATCGCTCACCTCCTGCTCTCTCTCTTGGTTGAATCACACAACGCACCCAGGAAACAATGGAGATGCTCTTGTTTTGGTGACGTGCTGTTTCACACAGCCAACAGCTTTTTTCTTCTTTCTTTATTATCTCAATGAACAACTTGATTATAAGACTATATAACGTGCACACACACACACACTCCAGGGAATTGGCCCCGATCCGTTTTCTATGCTCACGTCCTGGACGTGTGCAACTAATCAGATAGCTCCATGCAGCTACGTTGCTCCACTAGCTAATGACTTAGACCAAATCACTTGATCTAACAGCTACTAGCTTATGCACTGAGATCCACAAGACTCGGACACGTTATAACTAGCATGCACATGCAGCCACTTTCACGTACATGCATCAGTCCTCAACTAACTAGTTTATCCATGCACTAATTGACTTGAACAAATCACTAACTAATCAACTCAACGTCTATTCAGCATGTTGCATTGCTCGGTTTGCATGTAGCACCATGCTTCTTACACAACGACGTCTGCTTCACATGGCACCTTGGCACTTCTCTATGCACGCCCTCACAGCTGAGTCACTGACTGTACGTTTCACATGTACATTTGCTAGCATGCAACGGGCCTACACAACACGTTAACTATATGCAATCAGAAGTAAACATGCAGCTACAAATAAATATCAAGATTAGTTCCAACAAAGGGACATAGGAGTGGCCGAGGATGAGCTCCAGGCCAGGTAGCTCCCGTCAGCAGCAGCGTGTGCGGTGCAGGTCTGGCCGGTGGCCACAACGCCTCGGGTTGAAGAGGAATGGCAGGGAGGAGCTGAGGGGCCACTTGTGCGGGTGGCTTATCTTGGTGGTGAAGAATAGTAGAGGCAAGTGGGCGCTCGAGGTAGAGAAGACGTAGAAGAATGGGAGCTCAGCTACAATGGATCTCGAGTGAGGAAAAAAAAGCTCGGGAGCTAGGCATGCGGCAGCTCGGTTTGAAGCAGAAGAATGCAGGGAAGGGAAGAAGGTAGCAAGGGGCGCTCGGGTAGAAGGAGCTACAGCAGCTGGAGCTTGGTTGCAGACCAAAGGAGAAGGTTTAAGGAGTTGATGGAATTGTGGTGGCTCGGGCAGCAGAGAAAAGATACTTAGGGTATGGAGATGAACAACAGGGAGATGGGGAGCTCGTGCTGATTTTATAGCAGGGAGGAGAAGGAGCAGCGGAATAATAGATAGGGAAGGAGTTAAGGAGAGTAGATAGGTAGGTAGCTGATGCTGTTAGGTGCAGGAGGATTTAGGCACCAACCGCTGTAGCAAGGGGAAGGGGAGGTCACAGTGCATGTGCATGCCAGCAGTCCAACCAGGTAGAGAAGAGAGAGCTAGGTGAGGAAGAAAGCGTAGGAAAAAGGGGTCTTCCATGTGGGGTTGGGGTCCACGCGTAGAGAATGCCCTAGCAGGTCGGTTGGTACAGCAGGAGTGAGCTTAGTGTTGCGATATTAGAAATTGATCTAGAGACAGGAGACAAAGATTTTTACATGGAAAATTCTTGCGGGAAAAAAACCACGGATGCACGAAGGCGTAATCTCACTATGATGGAAAAGTATTACAAACACAAGACCACATGACGGTCTTTAGGTGCGACTATCGGGGCATATATATAGGGGCAATTACAAGAGTCCATAAAGGATAAGACAATGAGTTGTACTCGGTTACGCCGGTACCAGCGTGAATCCCCACACCGTACGATGCTACGTCTAGCATGATTCGGTGCCGTGTCCAACACGGTAACTGAATTCGGATCTCTTTTCAACAATCTCCACCTTGAGCCGAATTCTCTCCAGTAGTCGAAGAAAGTAATAAGCTTTTCCAATCAAATAAGCATAAACACCTTATGCATCAAAGCCGCATAAGAATAGTGAGTAATACCAACTAAATCTGAGCAAAGCTCAAACTTAGTGGTAAGAACTGGCTTTGTCATCATATCAGCTGGATTATTATACGTACTTATCTTGCTGACCTTAATGTCACCTTGAGCGATGACACCTTGAATAAAGTGATATCTCACATCAATATGATTTGTTCTCTCATGGAACATCTGATCCTTTGTGAGACAAATAGCACTCTGACTGTCATAAAATATTGTAGTGCAAGATGTACTTCCACAAAACTCAGTAGTAAACAAACCTCTCAGCCAAATGGTTTCTTTGCAAGCTTCTGAAATAGCCATATACTCGGCTTCTGTAGTGGACAAGGTGACAGTAGCTTGAAGACTTG
Organism: Stipa capillata; assembly: GCA_019208055.1. NCBI lineage: Eukaryota > Viridiplantae > Streptophyta > Magnoliopsida > Poales > Poaceae > Stipa > Stipa capillata. Next base: position 23,244 of record JAGXJF010005532.1, on the reverse strand, counting down.
CTTTCCAACTAACAGCACATCCTCCAACAGTGAACACATAATCAGTTAGAGATCGTCTTTTATCTAAATCTCCAGCAAAATCTGAATCCACATAACCAACAAGTCCATCCCTAGATTTTTCAAACTGTAAACAAGCATTAGAAGTTCCCCGCAAGTATCTGAAAATCCACTGAACTGCTTTCCAATGCTCTTTGCCAGGTTTAGCCATGTATCTACTAACAACACTCAATGTATGGGATAAATTGGGGCGAGAACATATCATGGCATACATAAGTGAGCCAGTGCAAAGGAACTCTAGACATGTACTCAATTTCATCATCTGACTGTGGACATGAATCTGAAGAAAGTCCGAAATATGCAGCTAAAGGAGTACTCACTGGTTTTGCATTGTGCATATTAAAACGACGAAGTACCTTATCAATATGCCCTTTCTGACTTAGGTGTAATTATCCAGAGTGTCTATCTCTATTAATCTCCATGCCAAGAATCTTCTTTGCTGCACCAAGATCCTTCATCTTAAATTCACTGCTCAATTATGCCTTTAATTTTACAATCTCTACCTTGTCTTTTGCAGCAATCAACATATCATCAACATATAGGAACAAGTAGATAGCTGAACCATTAACGATCTTTAAATAAACACAACTATCATAATTTGATCTTCTGAAACCTTGAGAGATCATAAAGGAGTCAAACCTCATGTACCACTGTCTTGGTGATTGCTTCAAACCATAAAAAGATTTCTTTAACTTACAAGCATAATTCTCCTTCCCCGAGACGACAAAACCTTCCGGATGCTCCATATAAATGTCTTCTTCTAGCTCCCCATGTAAGAATGCTATTTTCACATCCAATTGCTCAAGCTCATAATCACACATAGCCACAATGCTGAATAAAGTACAAATAGAACTATGCTTCACAACAGGGGAAAAGACATCTGTAAAATCAATACCTAGAATCTGGCTATAACCTTTAGCAACTAGTCTTGCTTTGTATCTAACCTCATCGGTTGGTGTAATGCCCTCATTTTTCTTGAATATCCATTTGCAGTGACTAGGCTTCTTCTCAATTGGTAATTTGACTAGCTCCCAAGTACCATTTTTCTCAACCTTCAATGTCTTCTGCCACGCTAAAAGCATAAGCAACAACATTGCATTCTTCAATAAGCCTGTTGGGACGCTTATGTTCCCTTGTAGACCTTCTAGGCTGAATTACAACAAAATCTTGTGGTGGCTGCACAATCTCAGGTGGATCCTCAGTAATAGGTGCATCATCATGAACAATAGTATTCTCTTTGTCTAGTGTATCACCTGAATTAATAACATGCTCCACCTGCACATTTGTTTTATGTGGCTTTTCAACAGGAACATCATTAGATGGCTTATCATGTAACACAGCAGATTCATCAAAAGTAACACTTCTACTAATTACCACCTTTCTAGTTTTAGGATTTCACAATTTATATCCTTTCACACCAGGTTTAAAACCAAGGAAAATACACTTAACAGCTCTAGGCTCCAATTTACCATTATTAACATGAGCGTAAGCAGGGCAACCAAATATTCTCAAATCAGAATAATCTGCCGGAGAACCAGACCATACCTCAATGGGAGTCTTCTTTCCAATAGCCAGATTAGGTGACCGATTGATTAAGTAACAAGCAGTGGAAGCGGCTTTAGCCCAAAAACTTCTAGATAATCCAGAATTAGATAACATGCAGTGTACCTTCTCCATGATGGTACTATTCATGTGTTCGGCCACACCATTTTGTTGAGGAGTACTTGGGACAGTATAATGTCTCACAATTCCCTCTGATTTGCACAAAGCTTCAAACTCTCCAGAACAAAACTCCAAGCCATTATCAGTACGCAGCTTCTTGACATGCTTGTCAGTCTGTCTTTCAATCATAATCTTCCACTCCTTGAATGTCTTGAATACATCTAATTTGTGCTTCAAAAAATATGCCCAAATTCTTCTTGAGTAATCATTAATGATGGTCAACATGTAACCTGCACCTCCAAGTGACAGAATGCGGGACTCTCCCCACAAATCTGAGTGAACATACTCCAATATGTCTTTTGTAGAGTGAGTTCCAGTGCCAAACTTCACCCTTGTTTGCTTACCGAAGACACAATGTTCACAGAATTTCAACTTGTCGATGTTTTGACCATCAAGTAGACCTCTTTTGCATAGCTCTATCATTCCGGTTTCACTCATATGACCAAGACGCATATGCCAAAGATTAGTAGCATCATAATCAGAAGTATCATTTGAAATAACAGGGGAGGCATTGCTTGAAATTGTTGTACCTTGAAGATAATAAAGACTATTAGCCTTCCTCATGTCACCCTTCATTACAATAAGAGAACCTTTGGTGACCTTCAGGACTCCACCTCCACCTGAATACTTGTACCCCTTATCATCAAGGGTACTTAAAGAGATAAGATTTCTCTTCATCTTAGGAATGTATCAAACATCCGTTAAAATTCTGATTGTGCCATCAAACATCTTGATCTGAATAGAGCCAATACCCTCAATCTTGCATGGGGTATCATCAAAACCCAAAACAGAATCAGCAGTAGCAATGGGTTCAAAGGTAGTAAACCAATCTCTATGTGGGCACATATGAAAAGTGTAAGCAGTATCAAGAATATATTCATCATTAATTTCAGCACATCCAGCAACAATGACAAGCACATCACCTTCAGAATTACTATCACGAGCACAATTTGTAGAATTTTCATCTTCTTTATTAACTTTTGGTTTGTATGTGACGTTCCTCTTTTCCTTGTTTTGTAACTTCCAGCACTCGGATATTTCATGACCACCTTTCTTGCAGCATTTACATGACTTCCTGTTCCTGGACATAGATCTGCCTCTATTATTCTTGCTAGAGCTTCTGCCCCTGGAATTGCTGCTTGAACTCTTCTCGTGTTGCCTGCCTCGAACAACCAAACCTTCTACATGCGAGCTTGAGTTTTCACCAGAAACCATATGTTTCATCTTTTCTTTAGCATACAGTGCTTCATAAACTTCATTAAGAGTGAGAGTATCTTGGCTATATAAAATAGTATCTTTAAAAGTAGAGTATGAACTAGGCAGAGAGCATAAAAGAATAAGACCTAAATCTGCATCATCATATTTTACCTCCATGGATTCGAGGTCAGTAACAATTTCTTTAAATTTTGTCAGGTGGTTTAATATTGATCTACCTTCTACCAACTTGTATAAATAGAGCTTTTGTTTGAGGTGCATCTTACTGGTCAGATCTTTGGTCATACAAATTTGCTCTAGCTTTAGCCACAATGCAACAGCGGTCTTCTCCTTCAAAACCTCCTGTAGAATATTATTAGACAGATGAAGATGAATCTGAGATAAGGCCTTACGATCCTTTCGTTGCTTCTCATCAGCGGACCATGCCGCTAGCATCTTGTCAAATCCCAAAAGAGCGTCATCCAGGTCAATATGTGCTAGAACAGCCTGCATCTTGACTTGTCATAGAGAAAACTTAGTGTCACGATCCAATAGCGGAATATCATACTTTAGGAAAGCTATTGGTAGATGAATCCTGTGAACACAAAGTTATACAAGCCAAAAAAAAATTCCTGATAGAATTAATGTGTATGGAGTAAAGGAATTCTGAGTAGAAGAACTTCCCTGGTAGCTTCTGTGGGTGGATATAGCAAAATCAAGAAACTGAACTCCCTGTAGCTTTTCTTGGGTACACGTAGCGAAGATAAAAAAATTTGCTTTTCACGATTTGGTCTGGCCGACAGCTTCTGATCTTTTTTTTTACTTCTTCTCAGAAAATTGGTCTCAATCCGGTGCTTTTGCTCGGCTTATTGCTGTCTATCACATTTATTCTTCATGCCACGATTTTTCTCTACCTCAGTTTTTCTCCCGAGTTGCCGCCTTCTCTGCTCGAGATTAAATAGCTGCTGCTCCTCGTCTGATTTCACGTCGGATGCGAAAAACCAGACCGTGTCGGAGATGAGCCCCTGACTACTTGTTGTGATATTAAAAATTGATCTAGAGATGAGAGATAAAGATTTTTACGTGAAAAATCTTTGCAAGAAAAAAATCACGGACGCACAAAAGCGTAATCTCACTATGATGGACAAGTATTACAAGCACGAGACCACATGATGATCTTTAGGTACGACTACCGGAGCATATATATAGGGGCAATTACGAGAGTCCATAAAGGAGTTGTACTTGGTTACGCCGGTACCAGCGTGAATCTCCACACCATACGATGCTACATCTAGCATGATTCGGTGCCGTGTCCAATACGGTAACTGAATTCGGATCACTTTTCAACACTTAGCAAGAAAGGAAAATAGTTAATAGCAAAGAAGAGCAGTAAGGAGTAGGGAGATCTCTCCTGAGCTGCGAGAGAGAGGAATTTTATGTGTAGGTAAAAGGTTTCGTGTGCAAAAATGGATTCATATGGGTCTGAGGTTGTTCTACCAACCCTGGGTGTTTAAAAATAGGGAGAAAAGGGGCAAGTTCATAATTAACCAAAATCAAGTTTTAGATATATATATTCTGAAAATTTTGAAAACAGCTTGAATGGATGATCATACGTTTGGGTGTATATATCTAATTGTGTCTCCCCCAAATTCGTGTAGAACTTTCTAGAGCTTAAATTCTTGGGCATTGACCAATCTAAGTATATATATATATATATATATATATATATATATATATATATCTTGAAGTGATCTTTGAAAGTATTTGAAATACTAGAGCTCGAGATTTAGATATTGCTTCATAATAGGGAGGTATTATTATTAGGAGCTTTGTGAAATTTCGGGAGATGAAATGAACCAAGGGATGACAGAAATGGGGTTTTAGCGTATGCGGTGCGTGTGCACATATATGCATGAGTTCAGCGTAAAGGGAGCAGGTATATGACCCATCAGATTTTCTCAGGACGAAAAGGGTACACCGATAAGGAGCTAGGGTTTACATGTGCGCGTATATACAAAAGTAGCATACGCGCATCTCATAATAGGACATGGCAAAGTAGATGGCAGAAGATCATGGCATACGAGAGAGGTTCATGCCCTATATACGTTTCAACCTCGCGAGAGTACCGGGGGGCACCTGGCTCTGGATGCTGGCTCAGGATGCACCGACAAGAAGGAAGGGAAAGGGAAGTTGAGTAGGTATTCATGGCGGGCATACCAGACCGAATGGTGTGTGTGGGGACGAAGGTTTACAGCGGAGGTGCATGCCTTGTCGAACATAGATTCGGAGAGTTAGGGTTTCGACAAAACGGAGGTCGGGAGTAACAAGAACAAGGATTTACACACTCGCCGGCAAGGGAAAGGGGAACATCGATAGAAGATTTTTGGTTGGCATCACTTGAGGTTTTTTTTTGCACAAACATGTTTGAGGAAGGTTTCTAATCGGGTGGGTTTTAATTGGCATTATTAGCAAAAGTTTTTGTAAGCCCTAATTTTTGGGTTATTAGAAAATAGGGTGTTACACTTATATATTTAGCTAGCGTCATCAGCCCTGACATCACGTTTGCTATGACCAAACTAAGCCGGTTTGTTTCTAATCTAGGCAATGATCATTGGCATGCTCTTGAGAGAGTAGTGTGTTATCTAAAAGGCACAAAGAGCTATGGCATTCACTATACCGGGTATCTCCAAGGGTACTGGAGGGCTATGGTGATTCAAGTTGGATATCTGATGCTGATGAGATCAAGGTCACAAGTGGATATGTATTCACTCTTGGAGGTGGCGCTGTTTCATGGAATCTTGTAAGCAAACCATCTTAACGAGGCCAACAATGGAAACAAAACTCACAACATTAGATAAAACAATTGTTGAAGCCAAATTTTGTCTCACTTGTTGTGGATGGCCTATGATGAGAAAATACGCCTTTGTTCCCTACTTTTAGTGTTAATGAGAATAGATGCAAACTATGCTATCTTTTATCTAAATGATTGGCCCATAAAAAGTTGATAAATAAAACATGTTCCGTCGTTGAAGGTGTCGTGCCTGAAATTGATAACTTGTGATGACATGGTCTCAAATTTTTGTAGAACCAAAGGTTGAAACATTTTTCTTTGAAAGTTTTGATTTGTACTTTGGTGTGAAGAGATTTGTCTGAGGCCAATTTTTGTCTTTGTCTAATGTAAAATCAATCCAACACTAGTTTTCTTGCCTGCTTGTACTGTCACTAACACGTGTTTGCATATCATGTCAGTTCACGCCTTGTGCATAGATTTGTGCCCATGGGCCTACAGTGAGAAACAATCCCATCATGTTCATGAAGAATTTTATGTTATCCTACAAAATATGTTTGATACTTATTAGATTGATGGGCTACATCGGAAGTTCTGATTGGAACACAAAGTCATTTTTAAATCAGCTACGTCGGAAGTTCCGATTGGAACACTGGAGGTCCCGGAGTAGCCCTAGTTTCGGAGCTTCTGGAAAAATCGAAAGGTCCAATTTTTGGATCAGAAGTTCTGATATGTCTGGAAGTTCCGAAGTGACCCTAGTTTTGAGTGTTCTGGAAAAATCGTAACTTCCGTTTGGAATATTGGATGTTTCGATAGTTTTAGAAGTTCTAGAGTATCACCTGTTCTGAGGGTTTTGTAAAAACTGAAACTTCTGATTGGAATATTGGATGTACCAATAGCTTCAGAGGTTCCGGAGTACCCTCTGTTTTAAAGTCTCTAGAAATATCAGAAGTTCTGATTTGTATATTGAAGTTTCGATGTTCCTTAGTGTTTGTGCAGTGGGTGGTATGGGAAGTAGCCATTACTCTCGAACACATCGGAAGTTCTGACGTTGGCATCAGATGTTCTGATATGTGTTTTTCAATGCATAACGGCTAGTTTTGAGAAATGCTATTTATTGCCTCCCTCACCCATCCACCTACAACCCTTGCCTCATTCAATTCCTGCACACTTAGAAGAGCCCTCTCCTCTCCTCTCTCAAGCTCAAGCTAAAACTTTGTGAGAGAAAAGAAAAAAAAGAAGGATTTGAGGGTTGAGGGAAAAGAAATAGATTAAAGATATCGTGAGCACTAGGTTCACCTCCAAGTATCTTCAACGCGCTTGTTACTCTTAGAGGTTGATGACTCCTAGACGGTCAAGAGTCGCTCATGAGCTCCGAACCCGTGTTTCTCTCTGCAAGGGAAGAATCACCAAGATAAAGTCGAGGAGACGCAAGGGCATCCTCGAGATATAAAGGCTTGAAAGGAAGCCGGCTGTTGATTATGCGTGATCGAGCTCTCCAAACGGAGACGTAGGATTCTCTCAAGAATCCGAACTCTGGCAACAAACAATTCATCTTCTGTCGGTTATTCCTTTCGCATTTATATTCTGCAAGTTTGATTCTAGTCATATATTATTAACTTGCTTGTGTGATATATTTGTATTAGTCTTATTGATATTATTCTTGCTCTATATAGTTCCTAATTTCGCATAATTGCAAGAATAATTAAAAATTGATTAAAATTGTTTAGTCGTCTATTCACTTCTTCCCTCTAGGCTGACATCTTGACTCTTTAAAACCGGCATGAGAACTAATGTCTAGTCTCCTGAGCTCCTCCTCCTCATAGCCATCAACATGATCCTGAGGAGGTAGAAGAAGAAAGGGTTCGGAGATGGGGCTGGATCTAGATCTTATCGAAGAAGGAGGGCACGTATCTAACATGAATTCGCCGAAGTCCTCTCACCATTGCTCGCGGATCATCCTATTAGTTGCGGTACATGGACAATGACGATTGATCCTGTGTGCCTGGCACTTAATGTTGATGCACCTTTGGAATTTCGTGCCGCTTGTTTCATGTGGCCTATGATGAGAACATACGCAAACTTACTTTTTTGTTCCCTACTCTTAATGTTGATGAGAATGAATGCAAATAGTGCTGTCTTTTATCTAAATGATTGGATCATAAAAAGTTGATAACATGTTCCGTTGCTGAAGGTGTCGGTACCTGAAATTAATTCATTGGTAACTTGTGATGACACGGTCTTAAATTTTTGTAGAACCAAACGTTAAAACATTTTTCTTCGAGAGTTTTGATTTGTACTTTGGTGTGAAGAGATTAATCCGAGGCCAATTTTTGTCCTGCTTGATGTAAAATCAATCCAACACTAGTTTTCCTTGCCTATTTGTACTATCACTAACACGTGTTTACATACCATGTCAGTTCACGCCTTGTGCATAGATTTGTGCCCACGGACCTATTGTGAGAAACAATCACATCATGTTCATGAAGAATTTTATGTTATCCTACAAAATATATTTGATATTAATTGGGTTGACGGGCTAAATTAGCGTCACTGCAGACATATCAAGTATAATAATGTGGGTTCCTCGGTAGGGGTCCCATGGCAAAACAAACCGCGAGATGCATCCCCCGAAAGAAAAGACCGCGAAATGGAAAACGAAACTCAGCAGTCTCTGACAGGAAGGCCTCGTTCGATTCATCCCGCGAGCCGAAGACAAATCCGCTATTGCCGTTCCCGCCCAGGTTTTGGCCACGTCAGGAATCCGCGCCGAAACCCATCTCGCCCGTCCAAGCCAAACAGCGCCGGACGCCTCGCACCGCTCCACGTCAGCGATCCGCGGCACCCACCCCTCCACTAATCAGCGCCCACCTCTTGCCCTCTATAAACTCACCGCCCCCGCCTCCTCCGTTCCCTCGTAACGCAATCCAAATCCCCAAGAGCGAAACCCCACCTTTTCTCTCCGTCTCGAAGCAGCAGCGATGGCGCCCAAGGCGGAGAAGAAGCCGGCGGCGAAGAAGCCCGCGGAGGAGGAGCCCGCGGCGGAGAAGGCGGAGAAGGCCCCGGCGGGGAAGAAGCCCAAGGCGGAGAAGCGGCTGCCGGCAGGGAAGACGGCGTCCAAGGAGGGCGGCGGTGGGGAGGGGAAGAGGGGGAGGAAGAAGGGGAAGAAGAGCGTGGAGACGTACAAGATCTATATCTTCAAGGTGCTGAAGCAGGTGCACCCGGACATCGGCATCTCCTCCAAGGCCATGTCCATCATGAACTCCTTCATCAACGACATCTTCGAGAAGCTCGCCGCCGAGGCCGCCAAGCTCGCCCGCTACAACAAGAAGCCCACCATCACCTCCCGCGAGATCCAGACCTCCGTCCGCCTAGTGCTCCCTGGGGAGCTCGCCAAGCACGCCGTCTCCGAGGGCACCAAGGCCGTCACCAAGTTCACCTCCTCTTAGCTTGCATCCCTTGTATCTAGTCTAGTAATTGTAGTTGGATGCTGTTACTTAGTTTCTGTTGGCTCTGGTTATCTGCAAGTAGTAGTGGTAGTTTCTAGTATTGCTGGATAGAAATTGACGAAGGATTGCTAATGTGTAGTTCTAAGAAGAGTGACGTGCGGCTCCTTTTGGGATGTTGTTGGTGTATCAATTAATGGTACGATCCTGTGGAAGTTGTTGGTGGCTTGCTCCTCTGGACCACTAGTGTATTGTTTCGTTTACTGCCTCCTGTGTACACGGGTCTGTTGTTTCAGGGGGTTTGGTGACGGACTGCGCCACTGGACCACCATGAATGTGCTGAACACCGTCGCTCACGGCTCCATCTTGGCCCATGCTTTGGTCGTCGGGTGATGTCATATCAAAACGTTTTTGAAATCTTTCAGTGATCATAATTCAGGAATGGAATAATGAATTAGGGTCTGTTCGGTTGCTACCCTGAACCAAAGTGCCTGGCTGAAGACCTTACCTGTAGCCTGCCTGAGGTCTGTTTGGTTGGCGTCCTGAGAATTTGGGCTTGAGGATTCCTGCCTGTTTAAACCTGCCGGACTCAGGCCTACCAAATCGGACGCCTGAGCTTCGCCTGAGCTTCGCTCCGTCTCCTCGCCTTGCTGCCTAAGTATAATCACCACACCCTCCTGTAAAATTCGAAGAGAGGTAACCACTTTTCTCGCAGAGAAGTTTCACCAAATCAGATCCATGGTGGTGGTTGCCGCCAAGACACTACGGCTTGCGGATCTGGTAATCGGCTGCTTCTCTATTTGCTGACTTCTTGCGGCGGCTGCTTCTTTGCCTTGCTTCCGATTTCTCGTGCGGCGGCTCGTGTTCTTGTCCGTTCGTGTTCTGCTCGAGCTAGCTGGTTGAAATATCCTTATTTTGTCCAGGGATCCTCACTCTCTCCTTGTTCAAACTACTTGTCATCTCTAACAAGATCCTTACCACGGTGAGAGCACAATCCCTTGTTAGTTGTTCCTATGTAGCTTTTCTCTCTTTTGTTAGCCAATAATTCGATCTGGACAGAGCATCTTTGGTAGATTGATAATAGATGGAGCATTAATGGAAGATGCAATGTGCAAATACTAAGATATATTTAACTCGCAGGACTCTTAGTTTTCTTTCTGACATTAAGGGCAGGCACCCAGATTTCATTAACGAAATCAAAGTCAGTTTTGCAGGCTACCAGAAACGAAAAAAGAAGAAAGGAGAAAAAACAGGTAATTGGTTGCAAAATCTTCAGGGCATGGCTGATGATATCTTTTTTTGCGGCACACCTTTGACGAGCTGCTGATCTGTAGTAGTGTTGACCTGATGGAAATGTTACTTTTGGACAGTTTGCTAACCTGGTAGGATTGATGTTTTTGCACATGTTGTTAACCTGTTACGGCTGTTAGCTTACCTTTGTGTTGTCCAAGTTGTTCTGCCGTCATCTTGAACATGATATGTAATGCTTATGGAACGGAAGTGTATCCGCTAATATCAGAGCTTATTTCGTATTGTTTTTTCTGGATTTTGTTCATTTGTTGCTGTTCAGTACAACCAAGAAATGATTCGGTGCGTGACACTATGTAAGGGTTAATCTCACCACCTCTAACAAATGGTGAATGATCATGATATACTAACCAACCACCTAATCATACACGGATCAACACACTAGCATTTATGAAACTAATTTTATAGTTATAATAACTAATTAAAATAAAATATGCTAATTATCGCTACTTATCTATTAATGATCATGATTACACACGGTGGCAAGCTTGTCTAGCCAAAATAACTAGCTCTCTATATCGAACATATTTGACGAATATTTCTTATAGTTGGTCGTTCTATCTATGTTATCCCTCCAATCAAACAAAAAGATGAGCTTAAAAAAGAGGATCACCATATCCTATCCATCCTGGTACCTTCAACCAAACACACTCTTAGGATCTTAGACCCTCGATACATGGATAGGCGTGGATATCGAGCCAAATTGACTCGTAAACACTCATTAACGTAACAAGCCAACTCGACTTGTGTCATTAGCATAACAAGTAAACATTTGAATTCAGCTCGACTCGGTATATACCTTTAAGGAAGAAGTGCATTTTTCACTCCTCAACTAGTGCCTGTGTGCACATTTCGTCTCTAACATCCAATACCGGGTAAATCTCACCCCAAACTATTGATTCCGGGTAAATTACCCCCCTCAGCCGGTATTAGGCTGACGTGGAGCGGTTTTGACCAGTCATAAGTGATTTTAGGTGACGTGGCGCTGACATGGCTACCACATCACCTCCACGTCATCCAAGAGGTTAGAAAATTTAAAAAAAGTAGAAAATTTTAAAATTTTTTAAATCTGATTTCAAAATTTTTAGATTTAGAAATTTAGAAATCTGATTTAGAAAATTTTCAGATTTAGAAATTTTCAAAATCAGATTTCAAAATTTTCAAAATTTCTAAATCTGAAAATTTCTAAATCAGATTTCAAAATTTTCAGATTTAGAAATTTTCAAAATCAGATTTCAAAATTTTGAGATTTAGAAATTTTCAAAATTTTGAGATTTAGAAACTTTTTTCAGATTTAGAAATTTTTTACTTTTTTTAATTTTCTAACCTCTTGGATGACGTGGAGGTGACGTGGCAGCGATGTCAGCGCCACGTCACCTAAAATCACTTTTGACTGGTCAAAACCGCTCCACGTCAGCCTAATACCGGCTGAGGGGGGTAATTTACCTGGAATCAACAGTTTGGGGTGAGATTTACCCGGTATTGGATGTTAGGGACGAAATGTACGCACAGGCATTAGTTGAGGGGTGAAAAATATATTTTTTCCTAACTTTAATGCTCAAAAACCAGTATCACCTAACATTCCACAATACTTCAAAAGTCCACAGCCCATGACTCCATAATGCAACTTAAAAATCCATATTACACAATAAAATCATATTTTTAATATCAATTCATGGCATGAATCGAGTTTAACGAGTAACTTGTTAACTCGCCTCATTCAACTCGTTACGTTAACAAGGTCAAACTCAAACTTGGCTCGACTTGTTAAGGACCGAGTTCGAGTTAAATCAAGCCGAGTTTTTGAGTACTTGTTTAGCTCACGAGTTTCGAGTTTGAATTTCGCCCCTGTATATGGAGACTACCCTGAAATCATGAAGAAGAAAGCTGGCTCCTGAATTCCATTGTTCACTAAAGAACAGGCCCGGGCCCCATGGGCATGCAGCCCGTGCGATGGAACAGGGCCTCCAATTTTCAGGGGCCCCAAATTTCTGAGCAGTTCAACACTTTAGCCCATCAGCCCATCAACCATTAATCCCCCTGCGGCCTGCGCAGCTGCCCCTCGGGCTGTCGGGCACCAGAAATTTTTTGGTTTCTTATTTACTTCCGAAACATTGCAGTCATTGGATAATAAAAGCTTGAAATCTTCTTGTGATAATCTTGAGGCTGCCCTTAAAAAAGATGGCAAATCTGACATTGGTGCCAATGAATTGTATGTGGAGTTGACGTTTCTTCAGGATTTCATTCCAAAAAAAAATATGGGGCCTGTTGAAATTCTAAAGTTTCTAAAACGGCATGATTGTTTTCCCAATGCAAGTATTGCATATAGAGTTCTGTTGACCATTCATATGACTGTTGCATCAGCAGAACGAAGCTTTTCTAAATTGAAGCTATTGAAGTCCTATATACGTACTATAATGACACAACAAAGACTTACTGATTTGGCCACAATAGCACTTGAGAGTGAAGTGTTGGAGAAGATTGATTATGAGGATATCATTGAAGATTTCATTTCAAAGAACACTAAAAGAATGATGTTGTTCAAATAAAGACTATGCAACCAAGCGTTGAATAGGTATACGATTCTTGATATATCTCATTGCTATGTAGGACATTATGGCCTATGGCCCTATACATTATTATAGTTCTATTTTTCTAGTGATGTAGGCCCCATTTTACAGTTTGGCACAGGGTCCCTGATTTTGCCGGCTCGGCCCTGCTAAAGAACAGTCTGAGCTGATCTGTAGGACACTGCTTTCATTGATATAAACCACCACACATCGTATGTTATTGATGGATCGAGCAGCGCGGACACGGGCCACCGAGACTACAATGCCGATCTCTCTGCTACCTTAATAAGTCCAGTTTTGGGGTAAAGAAAGCAAATCATTACATATTGCATCATAGTAATTGTCGTACGTGCCATCTTCAGATGTATAAGCCTTGTAGCAGTTTTTTACGACTGAAAAGCAGTGTTCGCTAACTCTATCTGTTGTAACTGGACGTTTCCTTGGTTTGTGTTTCAGACTTCAACTTAAGGAATGATACACCGAGTGGTCAGGTATTTTGTTACTCGTAGTGTTTTTTTTTCTGAAGGGATTTTATGTACTCTTTACTGAATTTGCACGGAAATTATGTAAAGCAAATCGAACTATGCATCTACCTTTAATTATAAATACATTTTGTCCCTATCAACTTGCCGAGCGGTCCGCAAGGGCTGCAAGGTATGAACTGCAAGAAAATGGCAAGTCTTCAACCCAATCATCCCTCAGTTTTCTATTTAACAGTGTTCTTTTGTCGTCAAAATATAAGTTGTCGTAGATTATGAGTGTTATGATCCTTCCAATGCACCCAACATAATCCAGTGATGAATCCTACACTACTCGTGCCTGGCCTCAAATTCTACAGGAAACTGAAACACACCAATTCTGTTACAATGTCACTTTAGTTAATGTTCATTTGTCAAGTCAAACATGAATTTCATTGGTGTTTTCACTGATTTAAATTTTATTGACCATATTTAAGGCTATGGGACGTTCTTGAACGATTTGGTCGATGACCGTAACAAAGTGGAGTACTTGAGTGGCTGCATTGGCAGCACGAGTGCTGCACTTAGGTTAAGCTGTTCTTCACAGTCGCTGATATGTATGAAGATCTTCTCTGAAACTTCGAGGTGTTATATATAATATATATATATATATATATATATATATATGTGTATATATATATCTGGTTATTTCAGGTCTGGAGCAATAATATGTGAAGGGCTACCTGTGTGGTCATTCTTGGCTGTGTTACAGCTTCTAGCGGGCTACTATTTATTTGTTATTTGGCCCACGCTATGTGGACTTCCAGGATTGCAAGTTGCCAAGACAGTCAGAGCTCTCTGCTAACTTCTTTTAATAATGAAAGAGTTTTATTTTCTTGATATTGCATCAAATTGATGCTGTACATAAAGAGTTTCTCTTGGCCTCTGCAGCAACCTGCACACAACCAAAGATCTAAAACTGAATCGCAAGACTCCGTCGAACACCGGCATTGCAAGCAAAGATAACAAAAAAAAGTGAATGACAAAGCACACAAATTACTCCTCAGGCTGCACTCAGACGATAACTAAACCCTCGCCCATACTTGGTGAAGAGCTCCCACAGCATGGTCTCGAGAGGTCGGCACGCTAGAAGAACAGAATCCCAAACCACCAGACGCTGCAAAGTAGACCATGAGAGCAACCAGTGTGTTTACCTGTAAATAACCTATAAAAGATTATAAAATTTGTGCTTATAAGAAACCACATCATTATACATAGCCAAAAAGACCAACAAAAAGCAGCTGGCCTCACTAGAATAAGAGCACGAAGGCCTCTGCCTAACCCTGAAAGCCTAGTAGGTGCGTGTAGCCCTGAAGCCGCTTGTGTTACTTGCCATGGAAAACGAGCAACTAGGAAATTGATCAATAAATGCTGAATAGTTTTGTCGTGAGGACAGAAGTAACATTTTACACAGCCCATCCAGTTACACCTACGAAGGCTATCTTTTCTGAGAAATACTCCCCTTCACAAGTACCATAAGAATATCTTAATTTTGAGTGGACACTTAAGTTTTCAAAGTTGTCTATTCACTATCGGTACATCCTGGTGTACAAGTTGAGCGTACAACGACTTGACGGAGAATTCATCATTCTAACAGAGATTCCATGTAAACCTATTTTTGATTTGAGTAAGATGTATCTGCACAGCCCTTGTACCGAGATCATAAAGGTCTAGAAGGTTTTGTCCCACTATACCGTGCCTAAAACTGATATTTAGAGGGTCTGGACTCATGACTGTGCCACCATGACATCTAGATTGAATAAACAGGGGGTTAACGCCCAACCATTTATCTAACCAATCGGATCGGGGAATTGTCTTGAAGACGAAATGTCCCATACCAAAATAGAGTGGATTTGACTTTCATCAAGCCAGACCAAAAGTGGGAGTCACCTAGCTTATAAGAGGTTTGTGTCAAAGTATTACCTTTCAAGTATTTCTGCTGGAGCATTGTTTGCCAAATGTCCTCCTTATTTAGCAATTTGAATAACCACTTACTTAGTAGGCTAATGTTTTTTATATCGAGATCCTGGATGCCGACATAAAATAGACCACTTGGCAAACCTATAGTTTCCCTTGTGCTCATCACTTTCCCAGAAAAATCTAGACCTAAAGTAATCCAGCCTCTGGAGGACCCCACGTGGTATCTCAATGGGTAGGCTGCTTAGGATAGAATTAATGAGAACCACATGGCCACATAAGAAAGGTATTTTCCTTTCTAATTGCTTAACCGTTTCTCGAAGCGATCCTCCACCCCCTTCCATTCGAGATTCCTGAGTTTCCAGTAGTGAATGGGAATCCAAGTGATGAGGACATGACCTCCATGGATATAACCACTGCTACCACTACCTCCTCTACTTTCCGTGGTCTTTAGTACAAGCTACAAAGAACAAGAGGAGGACTCACAAGATTTTCAAGAGCAAGAGAGAGTTCATGTTTAAGATAAAGAAGAGGAGGATCAACAAAATACTTCATGAAGGAGGCATAACAAGAAGCCACAAGATCAGGAGGATTCATGAAGATGATGACTTGCTCGATGCATTCTACAAGATGCTGAAGCCCCTATGAAGACATGAAGATGATGATCGGAGAAACCTACTTGAAGATCAATTGAAGCTTCGGTTAAGAACAAGAAGAATTGAAGACTTGGTCATATTTCCATGTGGTTTTGCCCACCTATTTTATATTGTTGGGCCATCTTCTTAGGCCTTTGAGTCCATTGTCTAGGAGTCATCAGGAACCAATTATGTCCAGGCCAGTTTAAACCCACTTCTTCATTGGTTAGACCGACCCAACAGACTTAGGTCGGTTCGAGTTACAAGTCGGCCCAAGGGTCAGTTTCCACCTATATAAACCCCTTGGATGCCTCTGTTCTCATCGGGTTTCGTTGAGAAGAGATCTAACCTAGGGTAGACTATATTGTTTCATCTTGTGTCAGACGACCACCAATCGAGACTATACGGAATTCCACCTCTTTAATATACCTGTACTTCATCTATATTTGTAATTTCAGATTGCTTATCTCTTTTTCTTGCTTGTTCTTTGATTGCTTGAAGGAATCGAACCTCGTGTTCAGGTTGTATCCATAGAGGTCATGTCCTCATCACTCTCCCTTCCTTGTAAACAATGCCGTCCTCAGATTTGGATAACCTGAAAACCAACTAGCAAAGAAAACAATGTGTATGCATCTTACATATAGTTATCATTCAACTCATGCCCTCTTTGTAGTTGATCAGCAATGGTTAGCACATAGCAAAACTTTACCTCATTACCCAACTGAAGATAATAGAACACATAATTGGGTAATTCAAAAACTTTCCAGCAGCAAGTATTGCAACCAAGTTTGCAAATACAAATGACACTTTTATTATTATGTTTAGATTCGCAAAGCTCATGACTCATCCAACCAAAGTAGGTTATATCAATTTCACATCTCTCAATTCACTAGCCACAACATGTTGTACATTAGAGCAGTTCAATGTACCAAGATTTAAACAATCATGCATCAAAGTATTGATTTCAAAATCATGACAAACATTGGATGGCATATCAAAAGAAACAAGCATTTGAGAATTATCATCTCTCAAATCCACCAGTTTGAACTCAGCAAGGTTATCAAAAGTTATGAAAATCCTATGCACCAAAAGCTCATTGTCTACACCATATTCTCCAATCAAATGAAATTTATAACCAGGGGTGTAGGCACTAGTAAACGATCTCAAACACGTGATTTCAGAAACTCTATCCATAGCATGTAAAAAAATCATAGGTTTATCAAGCGTAATGTAACATACGGATTCAACAGGAGATACTTTTGCAAGAAAATCTTCATGTTTAATTAGCTCTATACAACCCAAATCAGAAATAGTTTCTTTTACATAAGTCATTATCTCTAGTGATCTCCCCTTCGCCCTGGTTGAGACGGAAGGTACGTTGTTGATGATGTTAGCCATTAGCCACAAGGTGGAAATATTTCATATTATTATCACCCAGGAGAAGGTGATTAACCTTTACCCATTGTACCATTTTAATTCTTCCACTTATAAGAGGCAAGAAAGCTGACTGTTCGCTATTTGTTTTTGATGAATCTCATCCATGGACAGTCTCTCAGTTTATTTTTTTTTGTCAAGAGCATCAATTAATGCTAGGGTTTTTTCTTTTCTTTTTTCTAAGCTCCGATAGTGTTTTTTGCCCGTGCACACAGATATTGACATAAACATCGAATCTTGGCCTGCCAGCGAGTAATTGGAGAATCTCATTAATTTTCTTGTCGCCACCACGCTGTTACCATGTCGTGGAACCCCTCTCTGGCAAGCCAACCTAATTCAAACCTGAATGTTGGCTAATTGCCCATGAATGATGGTTATCCTATATCTAGAAAAAGGGGAGTATGGTCTGAAACAAGTTGCTCAAGTGCTTTGATCGAAATGAGCTGGAACATTTGTTCCCAATCAGTACTTGAGAACCCTCTGTCCAACTTTTCAAACATCGAGTTATCTGCCGAGCTCACCCAAGTGAATTGTCGCCTGTATAGAGCTATCTCATGGAGGTTAAGACCGTTGATGACCATGTTAAACAAAAACGGCCATCGAGCATTCAAACTGTCCTTATTTTTCTCATCTGAGTGTCGCATAATATTAAAATCACCCGATCAAAAGTGGCAGAACCTCCATACGGCAAGTATCGACTAGCTCGGTCAGGAAGGATTCCTTAAATTGTGGTTGGGTTGCCCCATATATAGCCATCAACTCCCACTCAAATACATCGTCCTTAGTACAAATGGAAAAGTTACTATCCTTAGTAACAGGTCTAAACCCAGCAAGGGTCATTTAGCCCAGGAGCCTTTCCCTATCCCCTACTGCAAAGAGTTCATGGGAGCGGTTATGCTCATGCATCAGTTGTACGCGCACGAGAAGAACTACTACCCATGGATCAAGACATTGCTACGTGGTGTCATCCTAGAAGCCTTAGCAGTTGGAGACATCCCGATGGTTCCCACCTCAACAACAGTTGGTGCCAAGAAGACAAGCAACCACTAGTAGTGATAGTATATAAACCCGGCCTACATGCCATGATGAAAGAGAGAGCATATAGCAAAAGCATAAGCGTAACTATTGTATCAACATACTCTCTATACATCATCCACTGATCAATAGAGAGCCTTTCTTCTTCGCAATCCACCCGTGTGATCCTAGTGTTGTAGATACTTGATTCTCCGCAATACTACAAGTTTGCAAGATCGATCTCTAGGACAAGAATCTCAGTCATCGACAGCTGGCACTGTCCATGGGGAGTTGTCGCTCGAAGCCCAAGGATCACCCCGATGATGCTTTTGCCGTGTCGATCATTGAGTAGTTCCAACCGGCACCGCCCAAGGAGTGTCTCGTCGATGTTTTTGACTATGCTGGATGAAGACTTCATCATCATCTACTGCGACAACAAGGATGCGCCCATCGATATGTTGCCGGCTGGCATCCCCCCTACATCACCTTTTGCAACAAAGTATCCATCACTTGAGCAGCCCTGCCTGTCGCCGTCGTTGGGCACGACAGGAGGTGCTGTCCCATCCCCCATAGGCTTGTCACGGTCGCTAGGAGCGACAGCTCCGGTCGCTCTGTTGTCGCCCGTGCCGCCGTGGGTCCCACGAGCTTTGGCCTCTGCCGGGCATGACAGCACGCGTCATGATCGCTCACCGCGACCGGTGCCACGCGGCGCCTATCGAGCTCATCGCGGAGTCACTTTCGACATTGCGTTCGGTGCCGATGGAGTACCAGAGGCGTCTTGGGGCATGTCTTCTGAAGTTTCTTTGTAGGACCAGAGGTCATCAAGGAACCAACCATTGGACCGTTTTGTTCCCTTCATTCATACAAAGAAGCCTACTATGAAGCATGCTAAAGACGTTGGGGATAAAGAAGATTGAGGAAGGAAGACTGATTGCCTCTAATCGGTCCCAGACTTGTTCAAAGCCGATGATGATCAAGGTAAGTGGCTTGGTCTTCAGCTTCTCTAGAGGGGTTGGATCTCTCAATCCCTGAGATGCATGAGCATGTGCCTCCGTGTTTGTCCTCACTGGCAAACACACATGAGTAAATCAGTTTGATCAGGAATGACAACTATAAACAAGCACATAAAATTGTTTGGCATACACGTACCTACTAAGCGCAAAGCTTTCCTCTCCTCTAGAAAGGTAAGGTTGCAAGTGAGCTATCCTCTCGCCTGGAGAGGATACATAGTGAGCTCACCTCTTGCCTGGAGAGTACACAATTGGTACTTGAAGAAGTCAAAAGCAAAACACCAACTGGTAAGGCCATCCTTTTTAAGTTGGGTGAACCGACCGACAACCTTCAACTCCTCCAGTTCTAGCTCAATCTCCCTATCCGTTCTATGACTCTCCATGGACCACTCCAAAGCAGGACTACCGAAGTACGATAGTTCACTGTTACAAGGTAGCACACTGTAGAACCACTCCTTGCTCCAGTTCACAGGTTTGTCCTTAAGACTCCAAGGAAAAAAAATGATTTCTTGTCCTCCATCTTAAGGTAAAAAGCTCCAAGATCTCCAATGCTCCTATTGTTGCTGATTATTTGGATATAATACCTAAACAAATCTTAGGAAGACCATGGAATGCCTCAAACAGATGGATAAAGATGCTGACAACTGATTCATCGTACCTACGTTTCCACCATAGAACACTAAAAACTGATTCATCGTACCTACGTATACACAAAATAGATTTTAAATACAACCTTCTCCGTGATGAATCTTTGTTGCTCCAACATGTAATTCAACATGTAATATAGTTGATGTGTTGCATGTCATTTCATCAAGTTGGTTTACTAAATATTAGCTTCAACTCAAAACCCTAAAAATTTGAGCCACGAACAACTTTCATGAAGACCTTTGCAAACTTTTAGAACCCAACTTTCATAAACTCTAAAAATTTGCTTCAACTCAAGAACCTAAATATATGTTAACAAAGTCCTCCGCGAATCTTCTTCTTCTAATATTAATCATTTCAATATCAACAAACATGACAAAATCAAAAAATTTAACTAATTTATATCTATCATTAACTATAGTTGTCCATAGCAAATATATCACATGAAGTAACAGCACCCTAAAATATCACTACCATGTCTAATATTATCATTTAGCTAATTTTTGACTCAATAACAACTAATCATTATTATCATGCCAAATTTTTTTTACCTGAACTTGAAGCTTCTCACTTCATCTACAATTTGTTGTACGACGAGAACCGTTGATTTCAACTATAATTACGACATTTTTTCTTCTCTCCTCTCTATCTTCTTCTCCTACTATTAATCATTTCAATATCAACAAACATGACAAAATCACAAATTTTAACTAACTTATATCTAAGCCACCATTAGTTCTCCATAACAAATATATCACATGAAATAACAGCACGCTAAAGTTTAATAACATGTCAAATATTATCATTTAGCTAATTTTTGACTAACATAACAACTAATTATTATTATCATGTAGAAAATAAATAACCTCATGTTAAAGCTTCTCGCTTGATCTACAATATATTGTACTAAACGAAAATCTAATTTTTATTTTACTTACCACATTTCTTCTTCTTTCCACCTCTCTTGCTCTCTGGACCACATGTAGCAGCACAAGAATAGAAGAGTGTAGGAGGTGGGAGAAGAGAAGTGGGAAGCATTGTGGGAGAGAGTGAGAAATGAGGCTGCAGGAGAGGGTCTCAGGGGCTTGGGTGAGGTTTTGAAGAGAAGAAAGATTCCCGCATGCGCAAAGAATTGACTGCCGTGCTCTCACGTCTGCCCAAAGCGAAACAAGGCATCACATTGAGCAGCCCTGCCTGTCGCCGTCGCTGGGCACGACAGGAGGTGCTGTCCCATCCCCCATAGGCCTGTCACGGTCGCCAGGAGCGACAGCTCCGGTCGCTCCGTTGTCGCGCGTGCCGCCGTGGGTCCCACGAGCTTTGGCCTCTGCGGGGTATGATAGCACGCGTCATGATCACTCACCGCGACCGGTGCCACACGGCGCCTATCGAGCTCATCGCGGAGTCACTTTCGACATTGCGTTCGGTGCCGAGCCATTTTTGCTATTAACCGTGGTCAGAGAGCCAAATGTTTCTGGCCTTCCACAGCTCTTGTGGCCTGGGCAGCAGACCCGTGAGGATGGAAAGTGATGGTGCTGTGGTCTCCATGCCAGCAGTGGCACCCCCAGCAGAAGCGACACCCGCGGCAGGCCTGACATAGCGACAGGAAGGGGTGAGGCAAAAGCCGCGCATGGCGCTGTCCCTCCATCCAGCAGCTTGCAGCCAAGAGAGAGGGCAGCCCCAGAGTGGCCGGGAGTGCCACCTGCACCCCCCCGGTCAGGTGCATGGCTGTTATAGGAGTCGATGTGGTGGGACCAGTAGCAGAAGACGAAATGGACGCCTTCCCGACTGGTTGCCCGCTCGGGGAGGACATCTTGCAGAACTTCAGGGAACTTGCTCTTGAGTGCTGTGATACAGCATGCTAGCTACTGCCACTATTGTTGTTGCTTAGTATTTTCATGTGCGGCAGGCTGTTTCAAGGAACTATCTAAAAAATCTTGGCATCTGTCCTTTGTACTTTTAAATGATGGCGGACTTTGAAATTAGATTGGTTTTGCAAGATTTCTAATTGCACTTTGAGTGCTGAGTTTATTGATTATTTCATGTTGATCACAAGAGCTATTTATTTGTATCGTAAAAAAGATGAGTATTTGATGCGCATCGTCTGCTTATCTGGTATCACCTATCCTCTTCGATCAAATGATGGTGAGGAAACTAGAGAAATGATCAAGTGAAATTGGGGAGTGTAGTAGCTACGGGACTAGGCAGTGCACTTGAGGTACCCCCGATCGGTTACGTCGACCCCCGGGAGTACTAGAGAAGTACGAGCAAGTGTATTGTCTGTTGAGGGGGGCGCGCGGCGACTTTACCAGCGAGACGGAACGTGGAATACTCGTGTCGAGGCGAATTGAAGACTCTCGTATTAATTTTAGGGATTAGGGTTTAAATCTCAGGAATCAGGCCCCCTCCTCTCTACCCCCGGGTCCTATTTATAGGGGTTGGGAGAGGGGTGTGCGAGATTACCAATATGCCCTTTGGGCGATAACACACCGTCAGGGGCATTTTAGTCTTTTTACATGAATATTTACAAAATGCTTAAATACTTTAATATCCTAATGCTCGCGACTACGATGACGTGTTGTCCCGGGTGCCGGGGCGGAGCGCGACCTTGAGGCCCGTCGGGACGAAGCACAGCCTCGATGTCCGCTGGGACGGAGCGGGGCCTTGACGTTGTTAGCGATACCAGCGGAGTTTGTTGACGTTGAGTAAAACGTGTCGATTCAGGGAGGGGGATCTGGACGTCCGCAGGAGAAGTCCGTCGGTTCGGGGTAACGCCGGGACCCTTCCCCCAACAGTAGCCCCTTGCTGGTTTGGGCGGTTGAGCAACGCCCGTCCGAGCCGGCGCGCCAATTCTGAGGGGTTGGCACGTAGGCCGGACCGACGACTCCCCCCTCCCTTATATTCCCATTTCTTCTTTTTTTTAATTCTTTCTCTTCCTCCCTTTTTTTCTTTTTCTTCTTCCTCTATTTTCTTATTTTTCTTCCTCCCT
>JAGXJF010005531.1:0-82640 GCA_019208055.1 Stipa capillata | reverse complement strand
CTTGTTAATAAGACGTACGTAAGAGAGTGCACTCAACTAAATATATTTTGTAATACAAGACTTCCTCCAATAGAGTATTTTTTTGTTACTAGTTTCCTAGGTATAAGAGCAAGTCTGTTAATTTCTGAAGTAACAATCACACTCTTTTTCTCTCGCTCTATCTTCCATATCATCTAAGATCTTATCTGTACACAATTTTGTCTCTCTATCGTCCGTGCCTTAACTGATCAAATCGGTCCTTAAGCTATTCATTTTGGCTCATTTTCGTTCTCTTGCCTATGTAGCGGTAGACGTGGCATGTTTACTCAGTGGCTTGAGGACATGTTATGGGCGTAAAAGCACCACGGCATTGCATGAAGGGAGAGGAAGGTATTAAGACAAATAAGCTGATTTACTGAAAGAGTGTGATGTTTGATCACTCGATCAGCTGCTGCAGGTATGAACAAACCTCAATGCTGCAATAAATCAACTGCCTCTTCTCTCAAAAGAAAAAAAATCAACTGCCTCGCTTTGCCTGGAGATTGTCATATGTCCAGTTTGTCCGGATGGTTAAAACATTTGGCCGGTACATATACGGTTGCAAGATTGTATAACGTACTCATTTCCATTTATCCCTACGTGCCTATGGAATTCGAATGCATTTAGTAGTCAAAGTTGATCTGGGATAGAATATGCAGACAAACGACGCGGCCAGAAGTATGTACAACGTTTTATGCTGCCAGTCACTGCACTTTGTACACTCCAAGCTGCCTCGATCGGCTAGCTAGAAGGCCTTCACCGTAGCGGTGCTCCATCAAGAATCGCGTGCAAGATGGCCACGGCGCGCCGCCACCTGACGTACCAGGCGAACGCCGCCCCTCCGTGCACCCGCGGCTTCGGCACTATGTACTACCTCCGTCACCCACGACCTCCGCCCACACTGTAACAGTGCAGAATTTTCTCAAACTTTTGAAAATCAATCGAGAATTCTGCAATCCCGAAATTCGACCTGGGCCGCATCTCTTTTTCCCAGCCCACCTCGCTCTCCTTCCTCAGCCCATCCGGCCCACCATCTCCTCCGCCCCCTTCTCGTTGTCTCTGCCCCGTCGCCACCGCCGTCGTCGCCGACAGCTCCCTCCGTCGCGCCGTTCTCGGCTTCGTCGCCACCCGCTACCCTGCCCGACGCCGCGCCCGAGGCAGCCAGCCACGCGTCGCCTCCCTCTCTCCCCTGCTCCCCGCGCCACCGCCACGTCGCTCTCGGGCTCGCCCCCACCTCGCCTCTACCGAGCTCATCGCCCGAGACTCTGCACCGGTCGTCCACGTGAAGAGGCCGCGGGAGCAGCAGCCACCGGCAACGCCATCCCCTCGGGGAAAGAGCAGCTCCTCTCGGCCGCTTCGCCATTCCTTCTATAAAAGCCCTCACCGGACCTCCACTCCCGAGTTCTTCCGGTACCTCCCTCACCAACCCGAGCCCATTTGCTCCTCCTCAGCACGCTCGAGAGCTCCCAAGCTTCCCCATCACCATCTTCCCGAACTCCGGCGACTCCCCGTCGTCTTTCTCCACGCCGGCGAGGTAAGCCTGAGCCAAACCGCCGCCACCGTCCCCTTTTTCTCCGGCAAGATGAGTCCGAGCCCCTTCTCCTCGCACGCGACCCCTCCCCGAGCTCCTCCCCTTCCTCCGGAGCTCCCAACCCTTCCCCTCCTCCCTCCCGAGACCGGACCGCGCCTCCACCATTCTCGTCATCTCCGGCGAGGTGAGCCCGGACTCCCTCACCGGTGCCAAGCACTTTTCCGGTTTTCCCCATATAGCTGCCACTCTTTTCTTCAAAAATGGAATTCAGATCACTTGTAGATGCTTCCCGAGCCCTCAATTTTTCTCCGGCGGGCCCCCCGACGGCCAATTCCTCCTCCCACTGCCGGCGGCCACCGCTCCTCTGTTTTTCCCCATCCGCCGATACCTCGACCACCCCTCCCAACAGGCCGTGGCCTCTTTCCGCACTGGGCCGCCACCCTTCCCCGTGGCAGGCCGACCCAGCCTCCTTTCGGGCCGGTTCCGAGCGACCCGGCCGGCCCAGCCCCCTTCTCTGTTTCTTTTCTTTTTCTTTTTATTTCTTTTCCTTAGCAGGCCAAATCTGTTTGTAGCCCAATGACAAAGCAGATCGAGCCCATTCCTTTAGAAATTTATTTTATTCTCTTTTCCTTTTCTCTTATAAGCCCAAAACCCAAACCCTAACCCATTTTAGCCCATATCCAGCCCAACCTGAGGGCCCGAATGGGCCCAATATTATTTCGTAGGCCAACCCTAAAAACCCTGTTATATACCGTTTCGATCGTCTCGACGACACGGTTTCAGTTTTCCACTCCGTTATTTCAAATTCTCACTTTTAAACACCCGATAACCACAAAACCTCCTCACACCCCATATATTCTGACTACTCCTCCGAAACCCTAAAACGCATATGTATATCCATTTCGATTGCCTCGACACCACGAATCCATTCATCCATAGCATTGGACCTGAATCTCGCTCCTTAATACCAAAGACCCGCAAAACCCTCTTAACCCACATGTATTCCAACATTTCCTCCGGAACCCCAACTCGCACCATATCTCCTCCCCATCTCTATAATACTCCGATTTCGACCATATATACCTCCAACCCAATTTTTATTTCTCCCACACCCCACCTCCTTATTTAAGGTATTATTTTCCCAACTATTTTACATTTTGCTCCCCGCTTGCATTCGTCGAGCTCGGACTTATAAGTGTTTGGATCTTTTCGCCAATAGAATGCGGTAGTGACAATCCGATGCTCGAGAGGAACTCCGACGGTGCGGATCACTTTGAAGACGATGATCCAGCCGATCACGGTGCAGTAGGCAAGTTGCATTTCTTTGTTCATGTTGATCCCAATTGCCTGCTACTTATCATACTATTAGTTTAGTTAATTATTTTCTGCATGTTAATTTGGTACCGTGATATTTTTGAATGACATGATGGAATAGTTAACACCTACCACCCCACAGCCCAGTCAATCTTTGTAGGCCATATTCACCTTGATAACCTTAGGATGAAAATAAGTTATATCAGTATCCTTCACCAGCATTAGAAAATAGGTCAGAGTATAGGAAGGAATATTGATAACCCTAGGACAAAGCCCGGAGGATGGAGTTTTCAAAGAAGTTGCCAACGGTAGGGGATAGAGAAGATGGGGCCCTTCACGTATTGATTGTACCGCCATACCCCCTAGCCGTGGAGTAAGGGTAATCGGGTGGATTACCTTACTCGAGACAGTTAAGGATATGACACTTGTGCTTAGTGTTGAACATAGAAACCGCTCAACCACATGTTCGATTCGTTGAACCTGGCCTAGTAATCTGCTCTACCCGCTGAACAACGCGTATATATATTCTCTGGAAGGCCCGCAGAAGCGAAAGGAGTGATAGGGCATTCGATGATTAATGGGAATTCACAACTGGAACCCACTCAAATCCTGAATCGCGAAGTTGACATTGGCCTGTCGGCTCTCGGGAGAGAGTGAATAAGTGTTCCTGGGTAGGAATTTCAAAAAATAGAGCAGATAAAAAGCCATGTTATCTTACCTCTGTCGACACACCGATGGGAGTGTGTAAGTCTCGAGTGACAATAAGAGGTATAGATATCATGTGAGTAAAGCTGAGCAACTCTGCAGAGTGATAACAAAGGGTATTCGAATACGCCGTGCTTCCGGTCAATGAAGCTGTGTTCAAGGGTGATTCCTACTACGAGGCATAAGTAGAATTTGGTAAGAGATAATTGAACAGGCGATGACCCGACGGGGTTATTAACATTTAACTGTTTTGAAGACCAACTATTTCAACTGTGTGGTTTTACTAATAAGACGAAGCTTAGAGTTATGCATCCACCAAATAATATGAACTCTATCCCCTTCCTTTGTAAATCTCTGCATGGTAGCTAAACAGGTAATTTCCCAATGTGGTTTGCTGAGTACTCTATGTATTTATTGCGGCACTAACAATTTTTTAGAAGAAGTGCAAGACGAAGATCTACCCTCGACGCGTTAGGGTTACGACCGCACTCAAGCTTTCCTGTGGGCTTCGTTGGATCCTTTGAGTGTAGGTAATGTTTAGGGCTTCGCAGCCCATTAAATTCTTGAAGATCAACCGATAGGTCTTATTTCACTGATATAACTCTTCTTGTTGTTCGTAAGCAGATTGATACTCTTTCTGTCTGTGGCTGTAAATCTTGGGCAGTCGCGGGGTGACACCTCGGTCCTGTTCTACAAATGGGGTAAACCCTATTTGGAAAATGGGGTCGTGACACACACGGCCACGGCCGGTGGTACCCCTCCGCCCCGACCGGCAGCACGTCATCCTCGCCGAGCTGATGCAGCGCGCACGGCGGCGCCGTGTCCTTCCCCTGATCCTCCTCCGCCGGCAGCGCGGCACGCGCGTCGCAGTGTCCGCGCTCTGCCCGCCGCCGTGTCGACGTACGTATGTCGTCACGTACGTACGTACGTGCGTGCCTGCCGCATATAAGGAAGGTCGTCATGGTGTTGGGTACTCTTGTGCTTTATAAGTCGTGGCCATGGGCGAGTTAGCAACGTTACTAACGTGTCGGATTTGGACGTGGAGTCAGGCCCTGTTTGGGAGACTTATAAATTTTTACACATGTAAATAGCTTACCCCTGTAAAATACTTGGTACTACAAATACCCTTATATACAAGTGTAATTAAAATCCCTTGTAAACCCTGCTTGGGAGACTTGTAAATTTATACCCTTGTAAACAGTGTCCAAGGTTTAACTCTACACTTCTTCAAGCTTGTAAACGTGACATTAGCTTCAAAGCATATGACAAAAACATTGGACTGTATTAGACAACCATCTCCTACAACATCTAACACAGGAGAAATACACACTACAGTTCGGCTGTGCTCAACGTCCGAGGTGCATGGTCTCTTAGTTCTTTCAACAGAACATGGTTGCCTGAAAACAGGAGCCATTGCATGTCTGGCTGCGGCGCTGCTTCAGTTGTCATGATGATATGTTGGTAATATATGCTTCTGAAGATCATGGTTGCCTGAAACCTGCAGCAGCGAAATTAATTTGAAGAAATTATGCATCTGAATAGCTACTGAAAAAGCATGGAGCATAAAGGCTGGCTGGATTCCACCCTTTTGTAATTTATATCAGTCATGCCCTACAAAGCTTATCTGAGGAGCATTAGACTAGGAAAAACAGAAGTTGTAATGAACTAATGATAAACGCTAACATAAGCAGGTGTATAATTTCCATAGAGGGTTCATTGAGTCACTGTACTACAACAACAAAGAAATCATTATTTTGTTCATTCTTCACTATATCTTCAAGGAAAGGAAAAAAACCATATACAATCAGTTCACTAGCAACAGATAAAACTTTGGCATAACAAATTCATACATATTCCTAAAAAATATACAACCAATCTAGTATTTTCTAATCAGTTCGCTAACCAATATACACATATGCCTAGGTGTAACAGAAATTTGGCATTTAACAGAAGAGCATACAAGTATACAATTACAATTCGAGTAAAAATGCTTGCAAAACAGCACTAGTGATCTTTGAGATATGTCATTAATACAATTACCGTGCAGATTAGGCAAGCACACCCCAAGCTTCACGTTCAAAAGATATGGCACTATACTCAACAGAGAGGGAGTGAGCAGCACACTGAAAACTATGTAAAATTCACTAGAGCTGGCATAAGTTGCTATAACCAAGCTGTACGGACGCAGGAGCAAATAGCTTCGCAAAAAATGAAGTCTGCAGTAAGTAAAGGCAAAGATGCTCACGATCAACATCTAAACCTAGAGTATGTTTCTTTCAGCACATTGAGAACTAATCAATCAATCCGAACAACTAACATCAATTAATTATCAATCCTAACAACTAACATCTGCCATCGACTAAACTGGATCGACCAAGAAATCAGAAATCAGAAGGAGCTGGAACTGATGAAGGCACCTGCAGGCAAGGAGATGGTGGTCAAGCTTGACACAGAGGCAGGTCTTAGCAAGGTGACGACGAAGCAGGATCATGTGAAGGAAGCTGCTGCCACAGAGAAGCATCCGAACCCCCTGCGCCCTTGCGCCCCTCGCGGCGTCGCCTCCCGAGGAGATCGTCGAGCTCGGGTCGACGTCGTTGTGGAGGAGATGGCCGTCGGAGTCGAGGTCACTTGGAGGAGCTCGGTTCCCGTCGGAATCCTGCGGAGGAGCCAAGCGGCGTCGGCGGCAGGGTCCTAGGTTCACCTCCGAGGAGGCCGCTGGTCGTTGCCGCTTGCCTTCGCAGTCGTTGCCGCCGAGTAGGTTTGTCGCCGTTGCCTGCGGCGTCGTCACGCGGAGGAGGTCGAGCGGCGGCGGCAGCATGGTCGCACGAAGGAGCCGGGTGGCGGTGGTGTGGTCGGCTGTCGCACGGGGGAGCTGCCTCCCGATAAATCTCGGAAAAAGAAAATGGGCCGGGAGGCATTGTTTCATTTTACACTGGTATTGGGGAAAATGGGCTGTAAATCGGCTGTATTTTAAAACGAAAACGGGCTTCCAAACACTCAATTCCAAGAAAAGCCTATTAATTTTCGGGCCGGTGTTTTACACCGATAATGACCAATCCAAACGGGCCCTCAGTGTCGCGTTCCGAGTGGAATGAAATTAATCCAGTTCGGTTCGGTTGCAGCCGTGAGAAGAGGAGGAAAGGAAAAGACCCCGCGAGACGCTGACACTTTGACCAGTCCAATTCCGACGCGGTCGTCGCGCCGCGCCGTGCCGTGCTGACCCGACCAGATACGGCAGGCGATTGAAAACCGGATTGCTCGACCAAGCACACGCACCGGCGCATCCGGCCGGGTTCACGGGCGATTTCTCAATCTATTTTTTGCTTCCCTCGTCGCCTCCCTCCTTCCCCTCCTTGTCGTTGCGAGGCGGGGCGTCGGATCGGATCATCGGATGGCGAGGTCGCGCGCGCGGCGGCTTCTGCCGCTGCTCACCTTCGTCACCCTCGGCATGATCCTAGGTGCGCTCCCCCTCTCTCTGCTTTGCCCTCTCGCTTGGTTCGGCCTTGGGTTTCGCGGAGCCCTTGTTGGTCTGGATCGGGGCGTGTTGCTGCCGTGTTTGCTGCTGGTTCGGGCTTGGGAGTCTTGTATATTGGAAATTCTCTCCATGGTGTTCCTTTACTTGATTTGGGCATCATGGTGACTAGATGCTGTTCAAGCTGCTAGATGCGGCTAAATTCAATGCCTGTGGACTCGAATGGTGACGACCGTGTGGGAAAATCACCCAAAAAATCCTAGTGTCTGGCGGCATTGGGGCACTTTGCTCCGAATCGGATTAGACTGGATTTGACTGATCTAAGATCAGTTGGAAACTTGGTGTCGAAGCATGGCTAGTTTCGGCATCCTTAGATCCACTAGGCCTTAGTGCCCTTTGCTTTCACATGCTACTGATGTGTGAATCATTTAGAGCCATGTCCCACGTGTCTAATGAGTTTGGTTGGATTGGGTTTTGGTGTTGAGCCATAGCTAGAAACCAGCTAAGTTAAGCCTCTGTGCATGCATAGCTCAAACGTGCTATTATAAGGAGATAAACACATATTATGATGTCCAAAATCTTGAGGTGTCCAATTTGGTGCAGCGTGACCCAGCAAAATTCAATTGAAGCCATATCAAATGCATCGGAATATATATAGTGCCGTGCATATTTTGTCTATGTGTGCATTACTGTTGTATTCCTGATTGTATCCTGGAATATTCTCCTGCTTGTATCCTGGAATATTCTCCTGCTCTATGTGTGCAGTACTGTTGTATTCCTGATTGTATCCCAGAATACTCAGTCTCCTGTCTGGAACCATATGTGTTCTCGAATAATGTAAAGGTTGAATGGGCCTTCAATTTTCTCAGATCTGAATGAAGATTAGACTTGCTGCTTCAACGATCATATTTTTAGTTTGATAGTTTGATGTTGCCCTCTCTCCACAAATGCTGGCTCTTCAACTCACATTTTCAATCATTCGTATATAGATTAGGTGTGCTGCTTCAAAAATTGTATTTTGATTTCATCTTCCTTTCTTTTCCACAAATGCAGGCTCTCTACTTCAGTTAGCATTTTTCCACCGGCTAGATGACCACTCATGTATGTCTATCCTCCTTATCTTTGTTGCATTTCAACAGTATATGTGCACATTTTCTCTTCTATGAGCTTACATTATAGTTGGAACAGCCTTACAATTATCTTCTGCAGCATTATGTTTGTTGTTGCTCATGCATTTTGCATTACTATTGCTGAGAATACCTGACCTTAATGTTGTGAGTGTCAAATCATATACCTGTTAATACCAGGTATTCAGTTTGGCATATGGTTGCATCTGATTAAATCCTATTCCATGAAGTCCTCAAGTGAAAGAACCGGGCTTTACCCCATAGTGAGTATGTCTAATCAAACATTAGCTGTTCTGCTTGGCAGATAGGAAGCATTTGGATAATGATCAAGAGGCAGCAGTTCTTCGGCTTGGATACGTAAGTTCTGCTATGATTTATGGGCTTTACCCGTACGCCTTCTTTGTAATTTCGTAAAGTTTAGACTTCTCTTTTGGCTTATGTTCTTCCAACCTCCCTAACCGACTTCATTAATCTAGTCTATATCATGAGACATCGTCGGTGAACTATCATTTTTATCTAGGAATATCAAATAAATTTTATAAGAGAGATTGGCAATTCAACAGTCAATATGCAAGTTTGACGTATAATGGACAAACAGATGAATACATTATCTTTTCTATTTACCAAAATATATTTTATCTATTTGCACAAGTGACTAGGTGTAACTGGAAAGTTGATCCGCTTTGTGGATGTAAATCTCTTGATAAGTTGTTATGTAAGTATTTATTGAAAAGTTGCGGTCTATGATGTTTGATTCATCATTCTGTTCTTGAAGCATAAATTGTATACTGTTTTGGTGGTTATTGCACCATAATGTGCTTCGTGTGGAGTTGTTTTTCCATGTGCACAAAAATGCTTTTGTATACTTTTCTATTTTCTCAATACCACTTTGTGGATACTTTTTTGAAATTTAACTAGATGTCTGTGAGAGTCTGGTGTTAACTCCTAGATGTCCTCTAGATCCTCATTAGTCCAAGATCAACTTGACGAACACAAGCGAACTATATACTATTGCACGACATCATATTTATTACAAAGTTTGAATACGATATGCTACATGGCTTATATAGTATCATGTCTTATGACATTATGAAAATCAGAGAAACAACGGAAAATAAATGCGAAGCAGCTCCATCCGTGGCACAGGCAGTCTACGGAGTCCATGCGACCTACTCCTCGAGATCATCATAGTACTAATCTCCATTCATATCTTCATCAGTTAGTCCTCTGAACACCACTATAACAAAATATGTCGATGTGTACTTCGTGTACTCAGCGTGCCCCCTCATAGGAAACCTACTACTACGTGCAAGCTTAAACAAAGGAATGACTTTATGACTATTTTCTAGAAAAATAGTTTGGTTGTAATAGCACAGTACTTTTGAAGGCAACTTTTTGATAAAAACTAGTTTTTATGTCGGGAGTGTTGTCCAACAATTTGAGGGTCCACGACCAGCACATACGAGCAAGGACTCCCGTCTTAACTCGTCCATAGGTTCCAACAGCAAAGAGGTTGAGGATAGTAGCAAGAGAGGGGAAGGACAGATCCTTTTATATCATGAATGAGTCATGTGTCATCCGTGACCGTGGATGCGACTAGTTATACACTCTTGAAAGGTTGTACACTTTACCCACACGACATGATCATCCATTTACGCCAAGCTGACCGGGCCTGTACACACTCCCATTGATGTGTCAACAAAGAGACCGTGGCAAGGTCTTTTAGCTAGTCCCCCCTCATTGTGATATAGCCACCAGGTCTGGCACGGAGTTGAAAGTACATCCCCACCTTCTGATCCTCCTATCTATGCTGATGGTCATCGTAGCTACGTCCACTCATCTGTGGTACGACGACATCAACACCCAGGGCTGACTAACCTACTTAACCAAGTTAGTGTCCATATAGCATGTGGTTGTACTGTTCTCACAATTCCCAGATTCAAGATTTCGACCTCATTCGATGCAGACGACTAATGTTCCTTCAAATTTGATCTAGTTGTTGGCGCACCTTTTAGATGGTAAGTTTCACCGAGAGTAGAATAGAAGGATTATATAGAGAGAGGAAGAAGATTAAGGGCATTAGGCTCAGCTCAACGAGCTTAACAAGTTTCACATCATAAGTGTCATTGATCCAAAGATCATTTCTCCGAGGAGGCAATTCAAAGCATCCAAGGGATAAATAAGTATAGCTAAGCATTTTTCTACTCTATTTAGAAATAATAAATCTTAATCTATTCAAGATATTAAGAAAAAGGTGACAAGCAGATAAGGTAAAAAGTATCAATCGATACAATAACTACAGGAATAAAACAACATGCATGTTTATAAACAATAAAATATAATGACTTTCAAAAATATATGATCAACATGATCAAGAAGAGGAGGCATGCCTTCGTGGTAGTGTTCCTTTTTGAAGAAAAGTCTATAGGAGAGGCTCCGATAGCATATAATTTTATTAAATAAAATAAATATTTTTACAAGAGACTACAAGGGGACTCAGTGAGATTGTACACGGAGACTCAGAAGGCTTCAGGATTCCAATGTACTGCATCCAAGATCAGAACAGGAGTATAGGAAGCCAGACTACACTGCCTAAGGAAGAAGACCAGTCTAAAAGATGAGCTCTGAGCTCATTGTTAAGCCTCAGACTCTGAGTGGAAATATGAAATCAACATGATTAAGAAGAGAGGGCATGCCTTTGTGGTAGTGTTCCTCCTTTCTCCTGCACCTGAAGTGCGATCTGCCTCTTCACTCTCTATTGTCGTAGCGTAACGAGAGCAAAGCAAATAAATATAACTCTAAATATAAATCCAAATGAAATTGAAATCCAAATTAAAGGAAGTATAGAAGGATCAAGATAGATTTAGAGATCGAGAAGGTGGTAGCAAGATGCTGAGATATGTAAAGATGGCTTGAGAGGGTATAGGGTTATGGTTTGCATAAGCTAGGCATAGCATCCGCTACTAGGGTCATTATATTGGCCATAAGCACATACCCAATATAGATATCCCTATATTGGGTATTATCATTAATCTATACATGAAATTAGTACTAAAAATCATAGCACATCATATAACTCATCATGCTATGTAGCACACATGAAAATACAGTCTTAGCATGCTAGTATGCAAACAATCATAACATGCTGTCATGGCATGAGATTATAATCTACACATGCAATATCATACCTAACATAATAATTATTTAACAAACATGAGAGCCCTAATATGCTAGTATGCAAGCCAACACATTCTTTCATGGTAATATCGAAGAACCAACTCAATTTTTAGCATGCTAGTATATACCAAGGAACAACCTATCATACTCTCAAGTCTAAACGGCAAGCAATTGCTAGAATAAACTAATAAAACAGAAATAAAGATAGTAACAATTCTAGGAATTAATCTAGCATTTTCATGAACAACAGAAGAGAGCTATTCTACTACCTAAATCATCTAGTACATGCATACAAGGTAAAAACTAAATTAACAAAAAACAATAATCTCTTATATGTATGTATATATATAGGAACTCATAATTACTAGAAATGAAATACAAGCTAACATAAGCTAACGACTCAACATATGCATATAAATTTACCTAAGCATGCTATAAATCTAACAAAAGAATAGCTACTGCCTACACTAACTATGTAACACGGCAGGACATCTAATAGGGGCGTGTGCACCATTCTACAGAATCTAAACAGTGACAATTTGGCTAAAATTCACTCAAACATAGCAAGTATGAATTACATACTATCTAGGCAAATAAACAGTGGCAAACGAACCGATGCAGTCCTAACATGGCTTGCTAGTATGCTAGGAAGAATAAATAACATTTAAAAATACTAAACGGTACAAAGATATGCCAAATTTGATTGAATTTCATTCAAATTTGCCCTGTTTTGATCTAGTTTAAAATCTAGCCCATACATTTAAATTATATTGCCACCATGGGATTCTACGGATTGATGCAAAAACCGAGGGGGTAGTCGGAGGGGTCCTGGAGTCGTTGGAGTTGAGCTCCTCGCCGGTGGCAACAGCGGCCAAGGTGGCACACATGGTGTGGCAGCGTTCTGGTGAGCGACAGAAGGAGTTGACCATAGAGTCAAGCTCCTAGAGATGTGGCGATGGAGAAGACACGGTCAGCACGTCTAGGGATTCCTCTGGTGGCTAGCACATCGAGCCATGCCGATGGTGGCAACATTGCCTTTGGCGCGCACGTGGCCAATGGCTTCGCAGGCTTGTGCGAGTGGGAGCACAGGGTCGACGAGGTCATGGCGATGCTGCCCGTGGAAAGAATTGGCCTGGGAAGCTACCTATGGAGCGAATGGAGCAGCGAGGTCGACGGTGATTGGAGACAAAGATGACAATGATGGCAAGCACTCGAATGGCCTTGGTAGCAATTGAATGAGGGGAAATAGAGAGGAGAGGTGTGCGAACCCGTCGCTTTCCTCGGTTTGGGTTTTTATAGAGGGAGGAGGGAGATCAACAGTCACTGGGAAGCTTCAGTCGTCCATTAATGGCGTCCGTTTCTTGATTGATTAGAGAAGAAAACGGCCGATTGATGATGGGAAGGAGAGCGGTGTGTGATTGCGAACTGGCTTGCACCCAGAATTGAAGAGGGGAGGAAATGGGAAGGAGAATCGATGGGAAAAAAATGCTACAAAGCTGCTGCTGCGTGTTATGTTCATGCTGCAGCCTGGAGGTTGAAGAGAGACCTTACAGATGGCCCCTGCAGGTAAGTGAGAGAGAAAGAGAAATAGCGAGAGAGAGAGAGAGAGAGAGAGAGAGAGAGAAGGGTTGGTTCGGTGGACAAGAGAAGGAAAAATGGGCCAATGGGAAGAAAGAAAAGGGAATGGGGCCTGGCCAATGGGAGCTCAACCCGTACGTGATTTCAGGGAAAGAAAGAAAAGGAATTTCGGAATTATATAAATTCTAGAAATACAAATGGCTTGAGAAAAAAAAACCAACTGAACTCAAACAATTCCAGTAAAATTCACATAAATCAAATCATATGCGAGGAATCCAATAAAAGTATTTCAAGAAGAAAATATCAAAAGAATATCCAATGGAAAAACACAACTCCTTTAATATATTAAAATTAATTCAAAACCTTTGAATTAATTTGAAATAAAACCAGATAAAAATATATTAACTTGAATTACACTGTTTAACATCCTTTGCCTTAAAGTTTTTTTAAAATCCATAAAAAAATCCGGATGTTACAATGTTGATCATGTGCAAATGATTGGATAGGGCTAACAAGTTAATTTGATTCATTTGCAAATGATTGGATTACACCGGTGGCTTGTCAAGCCTGATGATTCCTCTATTGATTACGCACGCATTTTTTTCTATTATGAACTGAACTCTGTGTTATGTACTAGGTTTTTATAAGAATACTCTTTTATGGCTACTATAGGTGTACAATTAGATAACAATAGCATATAGCTTCAGATATAGGAACTAGGACCCTGTAACGCTAGGCTCTAAACAAGGGTTTAGAATCTTTTGAAATGCTGATGCTGCGCTTCCTTGTAAGTTTGTAATCTCTGGCCTTTAACAATGAACATCCATGCATGATGTGGTGTGCTTTGTTAGGTGCACTATGTATGGCAATTGTATGATGATTGTTATGTTCTGCTGTCTTATTTGGCAAACTTCATTTAATTCATACTCAAACTGAAAAGTCCAGAGCACATCTTGTTCTCTTACTAAGCATTTGTATTTATAATATGTAGGTGAAGCCTGAAGTTATCAGCTGGATGCCTCGAATAATTGTTTTCCATAATTTTCTTAGTTCAGAGGTTCGGCCCTCTCTCTGGTTGTTTGGTTGGGTGTAAGCTAAATCAGGGTCCTCAACATATGCATTCCATTACTTGTGTTTATTATGGTGGTAGTTTTTTAAGCCGCATACTGTCCTTGTTATTTCCAACACAAAACTGTAAGCCCGAGGCATTAACATTGTACAGACATGCCCCCACGCCAATACAATGGGAGATATGTTAAATATTGTTGCTGACCTTTTTTGGCTAATCTGTGCAGGAGTGTGATTATCTTAGAGCAATTGCTAAACCAAGACTTGAGATTTCCACTGTAGTGGATGTCGCAACAGGAAAAGTATGTGGTTTGGCTTCTAATTTATAGGACATGTTATTCTCTCTGTCTCTCAGTACAGAGTAGACATTTTTTTCCATTTAATCAGATCAGCAAAGTTCAAATCTTAGTTGGCAACGTAAAGGCTTCTGTTTTCTTAATTTGTTTCCAATGTATACACTTATCCGCTGGGCCTGAAAGTACAAATGGGTATTAAGGGGAAACATGATAACGAAATCTCAAACCATTTCTTAACATGACTCAGGTGTGCTAGGAATATTTTACTTGTGAGATTGGAAATCTTGCATGGACAACACTCTTCTCTTGCTTCCTCAAGCTTTTGACCATTAACACAGCTTCTTATGTCTGTTTCCATTATATGTTATTTTCTGTGATGTAGTTACAGATTGATCTATTTTACTCTTTCTTACAGAGCTAGTTAATGTTTTGAACATCTGTTTTTGACATGCACCCCTGTATGACAGCTTTATATGTTTATTAAATGATCTTTTATAATAACAGAATTGTTGGGAGGAATTTGTAGTGTTAGTTTGATAGAGCTCTCATTTGTCAGGTTTCTTCTTGTTTACTCAAATCCCTGTTGTTATGTGCTCCAGGGTGTAAAAAGTGATGTTCGTACAAGTTCTGGTATGTTTGTGAACTCTGAAGAAAGAAAATTCCCAGTCATTCAGGTCCGTTCAGACTACTTGACTACAGGTTCCTTACCATTTACTTTTCAGTGCCCCTTTAATAAATTCAATTAATGCCTTCAGATATGTCTGTTCTGCAACAAACAACTTTGTAAGAACATCTGTTTGTGTTGGACAACATGAGTTCATTGTTTTCTATGTGTTGTGTTCTCTTGTTTGTCATCCTGTGACACAGAAGGGTACAAGCATATGTTGCTGGGACTAGTGAGGAGGCATGTTCCTTTGATAAGTTACATGTCATAAGATTTCTATCCTAAGATGGTTGCATCTTTGTAAACAACATTATCTAAAAGGGTCCACCTCTAGATTGTTAATTAACTGTTCATCCTTTTCTTCTATCTGTTAGGTCAAAAGAAGATGATGAATGTATTAGGTTATCATCGCTTATCACTTTAATTTCATAGTAAGGTACTAATGCATCCTATTAGAAGTAGAACCAACATTTCATGCAGATGAAAATTTGAGATTATTTTATTGTTTTGTGGATTGAATTAAGAAATCATGTTACCAAAAGGTAACATTATCTCCATCTAATCTGTTTATATCAATGCAAAAACTAGGCTTTATATTTGTAGCTTCTTCTGGCAGGACGCCAAAAATTCATGTTTATGTGGTCATCATGGCACTATATTAGGTGCAGTATATTAGCTACTTAGTGATGATATTTTGGGCTTTTGACTATTACTGAAAGTGTTACCTACTTGGTCAAATTATCCTGCATTGCATGATATGTAACCTTTATCTCATGTTAACCATAGTAACTTATTACTTCATTCTTCTCCCACTGACATTTGTTTTGCTCTGCCCAGGCTATAGAGAAGCGGATTTCTGTATTCTCTCAAATACCTGTAGAAAATGGGGAACTCATCCAAGTATTGCGGTACTAGATTGAATTCTCAATTCTGACTGTAATTTTCTGAAGTTCTATAACTTGACTACTGTTGTGACTTGTGAAGTTAACTTTGAACTACAGGTATGAACCAAGCCAATATTACAGGCCACATCATGATTACTTTTCTGATACTGTAAGTTGAACTCTTTGTATGGAAAATGTAGCTTATTATGACATCACCAGACTAGTTATTACATATTAGTATTACTATTAGTCATTTCAGTACTTCAAATTAATTATATGAATCAGTAAAACTGTGAATGGTCAATCTGCAGTTCAACCTCAAACGTGGGGGGCAGCGTGTTGCTACCATGTTGATGTATTTGACTGATGGTGTTGAAGGCGGTGAAACCCACTTTCCTCAGGTTAGCTGAATTTATGCCAACTTACCTTGTTGTATCAAACACTCTGTACATGTGTCTTCTGTTACATTTCACCATTTTACGCCGTATTTTCATTTTCAAGTACCTGGGGGGAAATACGGTTGACCATTGTAGTCATCCCTTCACTATGCAGCACATCCATGCATTTTTTCTTTCCATAGTTCACGTAATACAATGTGTAAAAATGGTGAAACAATTTATGGATGTGCTTGTTTTCTATACAAGCCAGTGATCATAGTGTACTCTCTGCTACTGTTCTTAGATTAAAAAAATGATACTAGCACAACCAGCCTAGGTCTCTAGCTGTTATGTAGTTATTTATTTTTTCCTTTACGAATATTTATTCAATAAATGATTCTAGTATGCGGCTTCATTGGAGTATTTGTCCTTTGTCCCTTTTCTTTCCATGTATGCATGTTCTGTGGGGCTGTTTTTTGGTTATCTATTGGCGTTATGTGATTTGTGGCGTGTGCGTGCATGTCGTGTGTTGTTTCTGCCTGACATTCTGCAACTCTCTCTTATGTTCCAGGCAGGAGATGGCGAATGCAGTTGTGGAGGAAGGATGGTCAGAGGACTATGTGTTAAGCCAAACAAAGGAGATGCTGTGCTGTTTTGGAGCATGGTGCGTTATTATCTCTCTAGTTTTAGAAATCTAGCACCAAAACATGCATCAAAGCACGAAACTAAAGATAAAATACTTTTGCACTGAAATATATAGAATATTTCCTTGTTATTATTTGCAATTGTTTTCTTAAATATTTAGTGCTCCGTTACACAAATGTTTGCTTCTACTGCCAGGCTAATTTACTGGCTTGTTTCAGGGACTTGATGGTAACACAGACTCGAACAGCATTCACAGTGGGTGCCCTGTTCTGAAAGGTGAAAAATGGTCAGCTACGAAATGGATGAGGCAAAAGATGACTTTCTGATTGCAGATCGGGGGGATTCTTTTCTTTCTAATCTGTAAAACAAATATACGACATTCCAGGAATCTTAACAAGTAAATTAATAGTGGAATGCTTAGCCTCACATCTATATCTAACAGTAACTTGCCTGTTTTGACCTGAGTTGCATAAACCACCATGTCTAAGAAATCCTTCCGCATAAAATCACTTATCTTAATTTTTCGAGAGAAAAAATCAGTTATGTTGATACGTTGGACATCGCTCTAGCCCGTCTATTCGGTCCGATCGGACATGGCCTCCTGGCAGGAGTGAGGCCACTTGCTTGGAAGCGAATAGTTGGGTACGGAAAAAGTTATACGTGCCAAAAGGCCTTATCTGGCACCATTTTACAAAACAAAATTGAATTTTCTTAATTGTACATATTTTCATGAAGCATGAAACTGCTATTTTTGGTGATAAATATGCCAATTTGTATGTTGTGCAAAAAGAAAGTGTATACACGGATGTTTAGACCACACTCCCTCTTGGTTTTCCATACGTCACAAACTGAGCACAATTTTTGTTGAAAATTTGCAGATTCATACTTCATCTTACAATGTATATCTTCCAATGTTCTTGGGTTTTCTTTTAAATATGCAACATAACTTTTAATAAGAGTTAATTGCACTGGCAGTTCTTAAACTTAGGAGGTGTGTGCAGTTTAGTACAATTTTCTCAAAAACGCTCGATCGGGCCTTTAAACTTGGTTTGCAGGTGCAAATACGATCCAATCTAGGCCACGTCGCCGTATTTCGCCTATGTGGCATGCTGATCTGGACATGCCGTTGTATTTCGCCTATGTGGCATGCTGATTTGGATAAAAAAATTAAAAAAAATAGCCGGCGAGTCTTTTCTCTCCCCCTGCCGATTTCCCCATTCCGATTTTCCCAAGGCAACCTCTGCCGCCGAGCACTCCATGGCCGCTGATCTCCTCCGCCACCGTCGGTCGGTGGCTTGCTCCGCCGCTCCCCCAACCCTCCGTATTCCCCCGCGTCGCCCAGCTCCAAGCCATCGTCCGCTTCCCACCGCCGGCCAACCTCTCGAGCTCGCTTCCCCATTCGGCTGCCGGAACTGCTACTATCCGACGAGCTTGCACCGCAGTGGAGAAGCACGAGGGAGGCGCGAGCTTGGGGCGCAGTGGAGAAGCACGAGGGAAGAGCAGGGGGAAGGAGAGCCAGGGCTGAGGAGGGAGGAGGAGATCAGCGCGCGGGGGAGACTGGGCGGGCCAAGGCCGGCGGCCGGAGCAGGGGAAGGAGAGGCGGCCGGGGCGTGGCGGCGCACGGGAGGTGGCCGGCCATAGTGACCGGCAGTGGCTCACCAGCCACTGCCTTGAGCGGCGACGGGGGCAGGCGGCGTGAAGAGGAGGCCCAGAGGGGCTGCGGGAGGCGATGGAGGGGTGCGGCCAGGGCGAGCTCACCGGCGGTGGCGAGCTTGGGCGGTCGAACCGAGGGGGCGAAGGCGCCGGAAGGCAAGGGAGGCGTGGCCGGGCGTTGGAGGTGGCCGGGTGGTGGAGGAGCTGGGGGAGGCGGCCGGCGCGAGGAGGCGGAGGAGCAGGGGAAGGCCGGCGGCCTGCCATGCCGGCAAGCACCGCCGCGAGGCGGCGGCGGCGAGCCGCGCTCGGGGGCGAGGTGCGGTAGGAGGAGGAGGCGCCGAGGGAAGGGGCTAGGGGGGCGGCGGAGCGCGGGCGGAGAAGGGAGGCGCGGGGCGGAGGGCGACGGCCGGTCGCCGGTGGCGATCGCCGGGGCGGCAAGGGGAGGGGAGCCTACCGAGGGAGGCGGCGGCGGCGGAATGGGCTGGGGTGGCCAGCCCGTGGCCCCCTGGCCCTTTAGGGTTAGGATTTTTTTTGTTTAATTATTTTTTTTCCATTGGGCCGTTACAAAAATGGGCAAGGGAACTCCTTGTGAGACCCATGTGGCAGTAGCTATTTTTTTTATTTTTTTATCCAGATCAGCATGCCATATAGGTGAAATACAGCGACATGTCCAGATCAGCATGCCACATAGGTGAAATATGGCGACGTGGCCTGGATTGGACCGTATTTGCACCTGCAAACCAAATTTAAGGGCTTGATCGAGCGTTTTTGAGAAAATTGTACTAAACTGCACGCACCTCTCAAGTTTAAGGACTGACAGTGCAATTAACTCTTTTAATAATATAGTCGTATAAGTTTCATTTAATTTCATAATGCTTTCTCGAGGAACTCGTGGTGATGGTAGTATTTTCTTGAGTAAATTGGAGGTGTAACTTGTTCAATTTTCGAACCATACATATCAGTGATGGCATTAACTCGTATGATATTTTTA
The DNA here is from genome assembly GCA_019208055.1 of Stipa capillata. Taxonomy (NCBI): domain Eukaryota; kingdom Viridiplantae; phylum Streptophyta; class Magnoliopsida; order Poales; family Poaceae; genus Stipa; species Stipa capillata. The sequence goes on along the minus strand of JAGXJF010005531.1, from coordinate 63,140 downwards.
AATATAGTAGCCCTGACTCCATAGTACGGTTGTAACATTCGTGAAGCTAAGCAGCGTTTTAATATTAGAAAAATAAATAAAGCAACTATCTTTACGTTTCTATGTAGACTATGAATTTTACATGCACTAATCATCGGGAGTGGTAGAGGAGTGAAAAATAGTGTGCGAGCAATAATTTTAAAACTGTCACGTAATTAAAAGTTGTATGTACCATAATCGTACTCAGAAAAAATACATAAAAAAGAGAAGCTGAACAAATAGCGACACCTCTATATTCTTCCACAACTACGTGAGTCGTAGCTACCCCACTTCACACTAATGGATGTTATAATCGTACTATACACAGCCTACATCACTCGCCAAGACTTCAATATCTTAACAACTTATTATCGAAGTCTTCTTTTAAATAAAATATATCGAGAGAGAGAAATGTGATAGAAAACCTAACTCAAGATGGGCAATAGGGACGATCCCCGGTAGGGTAACGTTCCCGTCCCCGCTCCCTGAGCCATCCATTTTCCCTGCTACTCGTCCCTATCCCCACACTCGAGTAAGGATTTTGCCCATGCCCGTTTCTCAACCCGGCGGGTACCTGCAACTCACCACCCATGGGGATGACGGCGATGGTCGTATATGGCGACAAGGCTATAGAGGTGTAGCACCAAATCAAGCATGGGGGAGAGACAGGAAGGGGGAGAGGAGCAAATCATGCCGGAGCTCACAGTGCCCAGAGACCAGGACACGACGGACATCGCTAGACTCGGGGAAGACGAGGGTGGCGCTGACATTGTCGTGCTCCAGAAGTCCGGATGATGGTGCAATTGAATCGGGCCAAGGAGTAGCAGTTACGGTGGCCTCTTGCAGTGGCAGGTGCAGGAACTGAGATGGTGAAGAGGTGGTGGAGGCATGGGATCTGGAAACGAGTAATAAAGTCTCGTCCCCGTTCTCACTTTACCTGCTCGACAAAAATTTAGCTATTAGCATCCTCCCGAGTAAAATATTTCTTCATAGGCAGCACCTAAACCTAAACGGATAAATTCCTGCCGAGGACGCGGGTAGCGGGTACCGTTGCCATCATGAGCCACCCAACTCGCGTGGAGAACCGACTTCCTCCGCGTAAGGGCGTAAGGCCCAGATGAAACGAGCACCCGGATTCAGATTCGCCGCAACCGCATATAAAATCTGCACCGTCCCCCTCTTCCGACCCTCTCTTCCAGCCCTAGCCCCCATTCTCTCCCCGCCGCCACCCCGTGCTCGCCCTTCTCTCCTCCATCGCAAGAACGCCCAAGACCGCCGCCTCTCCAAGATGGTACGCTCACTCGATCGTGGTTTTTCTCTCTCCGATTTTGATTTGGTTTCGTTCATTTTGTGCTTGCTCGTTTGATCCGTGATTATTCTTGGATGGCGCCTAACTTACTTTTCTTGTGATTCTGTTTGATTTGGAATGGGTGCAGGTGCTGCAGAACGACATCGACCTGCTCAACCCGCCGGCGGAGCTCGAGAAACTCAAGCACAAGAAGAAGCGCCTCGTCCAGTCCCCCAACTCCTTCTTCATGGTACGTGCGCATCAGCACATTTCTGTCCCTCGGCATGATAGAGTGATGCGCATCACGTAGGATTTGTAGGAGATGGTCTTTCCTGTGCCTTCTAATGGGTTTGCTGGGCTCTAATTGCGTGTTATCTTTGTGTTCTTGTGTGCAGGATGTCAAGTGCCAGGGTTGCTTCAACATGTAAGAGCTCTTGAGCTTTTTCCCATTTTGGATCTTGTGTTACTGCACTTGCGACACTGGTTGGATGCTTGATGTGTGGAATTTAGCTGAATTATTACCTGTATAGAATAGCCTGTTTCCTTTGCTTAAGAATGGCTTGCAGATTAGGTTTAGGCAAGTTAGGCGGTTATTTGACATAATTTGTGGTTTTAGAAACTCTGTAAATGCAGCAAACTTGTAAATATGTGCACTGTGCCACTGTTTTGTGCCGTTGGTTTCACATGCATAGTTAGTTATGTTGCAAAGTTGGGAGTAAGAATTGCAAAATTGTCAAATGAAATGTAAACAGACGTAGTAACTGAAAAACGTCACCTCTAGGTTAGCTGAAAACTTCAAGGTGATTACTCTAGTTACGTTGAAGAGAATTTGATGTAGAATGTCCAAATGTAGATCGTTCAATTGGTTGTTTGTGTGTTTCTTGCTTGAATTGTATCGATTGATGTATCAACCAGTTCCAGCAAACTAGGATACACTTCTCATCTTGCATTGCTGTAAGGCTAGCTTTGTTTCATTGACATACATCATATCTCTGTTTTATGATATGTTGATCTAACGTTGGATATTTTCAACTTCCTGTTACTGTGATCACAGAACGACTGTCTTCAGCCACTCTCAGACCGTGGTGGTCTGCCCGGGCTGCCAAACCGTGCTCTGCCAACCTACCGGCGGGAAGGCCAGGCTCACAGAGGGATGCTCCTTCCGGCGGAAGGGTGACTAGGTTATGTGGCTGGTTATGGAAAATGATGTCCAGCTGAACAATACTGTCCACTACATTTTCCTGATGTGTACTCGTCAGATTTTGTTAATTATGCCTCTCTGTTCGCCGGCCTGAACGTTGTAGCAACGTGTTAAATATCCTGTACTTTGAGTCACCATTCTACCTCGTCCAATTTTCTTCACCTCTACATCCTTTTCGCTGTATAGTCTTGTGCTGCTCGTGATTCTGCTTATTTTGTTCCAATCCACTTGGTGATCTCTCGAGTTTTGTTATGGGGACCTAGTTCTTGTTATTTAACCTGCTGCATTCCCCTGATAATTATCTTGCTGTCAGATTCACGTACAGTTGTGCTAATATTTTTTTGTGGCATATGATGTTCCTATTCAGTAGCTTTATTTTGCTGCGTATGATTAATTTTTTTTTCTACGGGGTTGTTCTCTTTGTAGGCACATCTATTCTTTTTTTCCTTTTGAGAACTTACATTCTTATACCTTGTTTGTGGTTTGAAACTTTGAATGTATACGATCATATGAGCTTCCCCGTGCACATGAAACCTCAGATTTGGGGAGCTTATTTGTTTTCAAGCTATGGCAAGAAACCCTCAAATTCAGGGAACTCATTTGGTTTGAAGCTATGGCCAGTTCGGGAGTGTCTTAACAGTCACATTTTCTTAGACCAGCTGCAATTGCCATATCTAAACCCTGGGATGCCCGGTGAACTCCCCATCCTGACCCTCTGCCTCGTCGGCGCCGTTGGCTCTGCCTCTTTGTCGAAGTTGCGAGCTCGCCACCGCCAATTTGAATGTTGAAGAATTGGAAATCAGTTGAATGTAGATTAGCAAATCCGTATTCTTTTCATCATACTCATGACCCACATGCCAGGCTTTGAAAGGTTACGATTTTCTTAAGATTGTTTTCATCGCAACATCTTGGCAGAGGTTTTATGCATATATGGTACAATCCCGCTGACAAAGATGATAGGTTTTTCAGGCAAAGTTTACTGTCTAACGTCCGGGGGAAGCGTTCCGTCGGACGGTTCATCTGTCCTCTATCTACCTTTGTAAGGTTCAATCAGTTGTTACAGTCTAATCTTTTACGATATTTTCTTCACCTTGTTTCTAGCCTCTCACTCGTGCATGTAGTGTATACCAAGTAGAAAGGTTGAACCTTGTGCTTCAGCACATAAGAACTGATCTAGAATACGGTAACCCACACAGCAAGATAGTTTCGACGTAGAAATCGCAACGTAGAGGTTTTTAACGGTTTCTCCAAAACTTGATTTTTCTCGATAATTTCCCAAACTCGATATCAGGTATTTACCCCAAAACACACATTGTATTCCTAATCATAAAGTCAACCTGCCCAAATTACAAGCTACTTGTACTAATTCAATCTCACAAGTAAACTCTTCCTTGCCTTTTACATCTCAACAAGGGGTCCCTAATTTACGGTCATCCGTTGCAAACGGTCGATTTTTGACATAGTTTTTTTGTCCCAACGCTGTAGGAAAATCGAAGTGAGCATGCCCTAGTCCTGTGGTACTTGCTCCACTGCTTACCCCTCAAAGCCGTGGCTTCTCCTCCCGTTCACTTCCGTCTTTGCCCATCGTGGGAGACGAGGAAGGAAGGAAAATAATCCCTAACTTTCAACCAGATTCGTTATTTGCTTTCAACCAAAGCACAAAAAGGTTTCAACCAAAAATGATCATAGCTTTCAACCACCTAAAAACATACTCTCAAATTGGTATGTAGAGAGCCTTCAACCACATAAAATCACAGCTTCGAACCTATAAAATCACAGCTTTCAACCCTCCTAAGAAAACCGAGCTTTCAACCAAAGAGAATCACAACTTTCAACCCTAAAACAACTTTCAAAATTGGCGCAAAACTAACTTTTAACCAAATTAGCTTGGAACTCGAAATTTCGCCTAGAACACCCAGATCAGGACCATGCCCACCCATCTTGATGCTTCACAAGGCAGCCCATGGCTCTATCACGCATAAAGCAGCTTCGACGAGGGAAGGCCGTGCGCCGTCGAGTCGGAGTGGTGCTGGTTGGAGAAGAAGAAGAAGCGGTGATGGGAGGAGAAAGGAGGGAAGAGAAGAAAGTGTAGAGGCATTGGGGTGTCTAGTTTGATGGAGAAGAAAAGAAGAGAAAAAGGGATCGATGAATCTGAAAAGGACAGGTTGAAAAGATAAGGGATATGGGCAATAGGTGATCTCGGACACGTGTTGACCATACGCACGGTTATCATCAAAGAGCACTTTGGCACAGCAAGATATTAAACTGACTCAAATACGTACTACTAAAACGTATTCTAGACTCCCTCACGTATTCTAGACTCTTCCCTTGATACGTCAATTTGATCTGGTTATGGATGCTTGGTGGGCTCCACCCGGACTCCTCCAAACTTATGTAATTTCACGTGAGAATCCTCCTGATGCGCACCACCCTAGGTTATTCTGGTGGCTGTGTGATCGCCCAAAGAAATAGCCGATTGATTATCCTGTGGTTGTAACTGAATAAAACTCCTGAGATTCTTTAAACTTAGTTTCCTTCCTGTACTTAATTAACAAACCAAGTGGTCCTTGATTTCCTGGGAACCAATCGGATATGATTTTCTTGTTGCATGCAAACAGGAGATCATCGATCCCACGCACTTTCCCTCTGATCTGAATCAAGCTTATTATTTCCCACGGTGATGATGATACAGAAAATCAACTGTAGTAATTTTCAATGAGAAAAGATAGCGTCGATTGGATCATTTGATTAAGGTATGAAATCACACTAAGAATAATAAAATGCAAGAGTTGAGATGCAAGGCTATAATTTTCAAACAGCCATACAACTCAATGTTCTAATGGTGAAAATTGAGATATGAGGTATGTAGGTTCACTTCTAGCAATTCTCATATAATAAATAGGGACTTGATGATATATAAAGTACCACTAAATTTTTTAAGAATTAATATATAAGACTAATATTACTAGCAATAGGTAAACCAATCTACTCTTTGTCTAACCAACTTTTTGGCACACATTAAGGCATGAGCCGAAGCAATACTAATGGATTCGCTAACAGTAGCTAATATAGCATGGCCATATCATCTTATCCTCTACCTGGCCTTCCATTGTTGTTCTTCGCATATGGCTCTCTCGGGAACTCTCTCTTCTTACCATGCCCATCTTGTTTCCGATGAGGTCCCCTACCCACCTCTCACCGGATCATTCGAGGAGCTCGTCTAGGCCATGAAAACGAGGTGGTGATCTAGCGAGGGATGCGTAGCTTCGGTGGTGAGGAAGAGGTGCTCCGATGGGCTCTAGAGTGGAGGAGGCGCACGCACCTCTGGCCACGGGATCCGAGAAGATGTGAGAGTGCTCCGACAGGCGCTGGAGTGCACTAATGGCTTGGGGGATTTTTTGTTTTGTTTTTTCTTATGATGTTGCAGTTCGTTTTCCCTTATATTGCACAGATCTAGATGGATGTTGCAGTTCGTTTTCCTTTATGTTGCATAGGTCTAGATGGATGTTGCAGTTCAGTATTATCGATGTTGCGCTTAGCACAATTTGGATGCCGTAGTTTGCGTTTTATTGTTGTTGCACTAGGACAATTTCGGTGTTGTCGTTAGCTTCCTGTTGATGCTGCACTAAGTTGATTTTAGATGAAGTGTTCTCACCTCAGTGTTATACAAGTCTAGATGGATGTTGCAGTTCAGTATCTATAGATGTTACACTTGGTATAATTTAGATGTCACAATTTGCGTTTTATTGCCTCGATAATATGGGTGTTGCAGTGCCGTTTATTGATGCTGCACCAATATAATTTTAGATGCTGCAATGTTCTTCAATTTTTACAACAATGCAACGTCTAGTGTTTAGACGATCGAGAGAGGATAGGGTTTGGGGGGTTTGGGAGGAGAGGGAAAGGGAGGAAGATGATGCCATGAGAGAGACGAGTCTCAAGATAGGAGAGGGAGAGGAAGATGCTGCAAGAGGGACGGGGAAAGATGAGGAAGTAGAGAGGTGCTAGAGGGTGTGGCCGCACGTACATGGGAAGAAAGAGCAGTTGTGCGAGAAGGTATGCAGGGCCACCTGGTTTGACCGGACGGCGGAAGCGAGGCTGCAGGAGAGTGGATTGTTGGGTAGTTGAGGCATCTGATCCTACCTTGATTCGGACGTCCAAGTAGGAATTTCCTTTCTATTTTTTGCATCAAGAAAAGAAGTTGCACGTCAGCAGACTTAGTCTCACCGGCAGACGCTAGTCGCCAACTTTTCATTCCCATGGAACCTGGACTGGTGGAGCCTAAATTCGCACCGCCTGTGTTACTGTAGCAATAAAAGTAAATAACCTTGGAAATAATAAATCGCTGGGATATGCAAAGGAAAAAATGGCTAAAAGTTAGCTCAGACTTGTAGAATGATATGTAATTAGGAACAAAACCTGAAACCTAATATGACAAGTATCGTTGCGGAGTGAGTATATAAGCAAGGAATTATAGGGCCATCTCCAATGTGACACTAGGAGAAAAAAATCAGAGTATTAGTGTGACATCAATCTCAGTTTTTATGTTAGCGTCACCGTTTAGAGAAAAGTAGAATGCTTAAACTCTTTTGAATTATCTAATAACCTATAAAATAATTATTTATATTGAAGGTCTTAGCTCTTAAACAGACGCTTTATAATATGACATTATTGTCTTTTTGGAACGTGTGCGTTGGAGACGACTTGCAAAGGAACAGCACAGGCAACAAATCCACACGCTTGCCTTCTTCTCCCGTCCCCTCCCGTCCCTCTCCTCTCCTCTCCCCCATATAAAGCCGCCTCCTCTTCTCCCTCTTTCTACCATCGCCGCTTCTCCAGTAGCTCTCCACTTTCCCGTGTTCATGCTTGTGTGTGTGTGAGAGAGATGAATGTTGTCGGGTCGGAGGCGACGGGGAACGGTGGCGGCGAGGCGGCGGCGGCGGCAGCGGTGACCCTGGAGGAGCTGAGAACGAAAATGGCCGACTTCGCCAGGGAGAGGGACTGGGAGCAGTACCACAGCCCAAGGAACCTCCTCCTCGCTCTGGTTTGGCCCCTGACTCCTTTTCTTGATTTCTCGCCCCTGAACCTATCTAGGGTATTTAGCCATTTCCGTGGTTACTGTAGATCCTTTTGGGGATTTTCCATTGGTGTTTATGATCCTTGTTGTTTGCATCTGGTTGGGTGTAGTATCACTTTGCATTTGATTTGTTTCTGCATTACTCGTGTTCTAGGGACAGCCAAAGGGCAGAATGGACCTGGAGTTATTTCCTTTCTTGTCCATGAGGGGAGGAAATCATTGTGTGTAGTAAAGATTTGTCTTCTTTTGTCAGCTTCTCTTTTGCTTTCCCCCTGTTCCTTTTCCTTTTTGAAGAAAGTACTTTTCGCTGTTCTTCCTTTGGCATTGGGAGGATGATGATTTCTTTTCTCTTGGTTTTTTTTTGTTTTGCCTTTTTTGAGGAGCAAGTGTTGATATTTTATCAAACGGAACTGCTATTGCTCAGTCCACTGAGATTTAAGAAAATCTCAGTCTGTCTTCAACCTCAGGCGACGGCGAGAGATTAGGGTCGCCGAGCCGGAGCCCGGCGACGACGCAGAGCAGCGGCGCCGTGCGGAGGCGAGGCCGAATCACCGGCGCCAACGAGTTAGGGTCGCCGAGCTGGAGCCCGGCGACGACGCGGAGCGGCGGCGCCGTGCGGAGGCGAGGCCGAATCACCGGAGGCCGCCGGGTTAGGGTTTAGGGTGGGGGGTGCGGAGGCGAGCCGGATTCACCCCCGGCCACCGGGGTTTAGAGGAGATGCCTGATCCGACGGCGGCGGCCACCGGACAGAGCGTCGGGAGAGAGAGAGGCGAGGCGGAGGTGGTCGGGAGAGAGAGAGCGAGGCGGAGGTGTCGGGAGGAAGAAGACGGTCGCGAGGTAGGAGACGATCCGGTAGCCGTTGGATCGAGTCGATCCAATGGCCCAAAACAAATCGACTGAGATTTAAGAAAATCTCAGGCGACTAAGGAATAGTCGGACCCTTTATCAAAGCTTTCTTTGCATGCGACTGTCTAATTCATGTTCGGATTTTCTAATGGCATATGCGTATTAATTGTACAACTGCTTAAAACTTGATCTGAAAAGAACGTAGAGAGACCCTTCAAAGCCACATAAATCATGATAACCAATCAGTCCGGAGTCCTGAGACTGGTCCCATGAAAGTACTGTGCAAATTGTATTGCAGACAAGAAAGCAACTGCAATGAAACATAAAACACTGCAGTCATATGCACCCATAATTATGAGACGTTGGGCTTGTTATTTTGTTTGTTTGCTCTTGTTTCCATGGAGGAAAATTGACAATTCAGTAAAGTATAGTAGATCCTTTCTGTTCCTAATGTGCTATAGACTGAGATGTGCTGAAAAAGCAACTAAAAGCCTACAGAAGAAAGCAACAGGAACAAGTATCATTTTTCTTACCATGTTTGGCTAACCTGTCAAGCTCAGAAAAGGCAAATGTCGGCAAGCTGGCCCTCTAGCTAGTCTAAATGCACATATACCTCATCCACATTTGTGCAATTTCAGTCATGCCCTGTGTAATGTGGTGTGGTTGTTGCTGGTGCATGTGCATGCAGGTAGGTGAGGTGGGGGAGCTCTCTGAGATATTCCAGTGGAAGGGGGAGGTGCCCAAGGGACTGCCAGGGTGGGAGAAAAGGGAGACGGAGCACGTCGGCGAGGAGCTTGCGGACGTCCTCCTCTACCTCGTCCGCCTCTCGGACATGTGCGGCATCGACCTTGGAAAGGCCGCGCTGCGCAAGATTGAGCTCAACGCGCGCAAGTATCCCGCCGGGCAGTTCAGGGGCTCATCCAAGAAGCACACCCACTACGACGACAACAACGACATCGACTCCGGCAAAGAGGTTGGCAATGCGTCAGGTGCCGAGGCCAGGAAGGATGAGCGTTTCTAATAATGGATCCTGATATAGTCCGGTTTTTGTTCTTCGATTTGTTCTCAGTGCCACATGGTGTGTGATTAGTAGACTTCTCTGCTGTTACCGAAAGAAACCAGAGCTGGTACTATGCAGCCTGCAATTTGGTGCCATGTTCTCTGCACTGCGACTGCGTGGATGGTGTGCCGCACAGTTTTGAGCATGTGCTGCTGGCCGGTGTGACAATCTGTGCTGTGCTGTGCAGGCAGGAGGGAACCGGGGCGCTGCGCGTGTGTGGCTAGCGCTGTCACCTGTCGGCTTTGCGTAATAACGGCTGGGGCCTGCCGACCTAGGGCAGGAACAGCTTCTATGCTGCTGTCGATAAACAGGTCTGGTTGATCTTGATGCGTGGGCGTCCTTGTCCATGAAACATGGGATACTAGATTTGTCACTGCCAGAGAAAAGCCTATTTTAAACTTCTTTTTACAGACGATTTATAAAACTATGTAAAAGCTTATCTTATATGGTTTCTTTTTAACAATCGTCTATACTAAATAAGTCATCACAGACGGGTTTGAGATGGATTTGGCACATAGAAGACTCAAAAGAGGCTGGTTTATATATTGCGGCTTGTGACTCCCCTGCAACCCTAATTTGCACCACCCTGAACTCTCCACCGCTCCCCTTTCTTTGTTGCCCCTCCCAATCCCTCTCTCTCGCTTTCTTCCTCTCCCCACTCCGGTTCCTCTCGATCGAGCCCAAGCCCTAGCCAACCACCTTTCCTCTCCTACTCCCGAGCCCTAGCCAGCCTCCTCCCTACTCCCTCCTCCCTCTCCTTCCTCCACCGGTGGGACGCAGTGGCCTCGAAGTGGCGGCTGATGCGAGACGGCTTGGTGAGGAAGAAAGGAACCGTGGTCGCCACCGGCGCGGCAGGTGTACGGGGGGTAGTTGGATTGAGCCGATGTGGGAGGAGTTGGTGAGGAAGGAAGGAATCGAGGCCACCACCACCACAATGGGAGTACGGCGGCAGTCGGATCCAGCCGAGGGGGGATGAGGCGGCCATTAGATCGAGCTCCTCCTCCTCCCTCCTTCCCTCCCTTGCTCCACAGACCCATCAACGACCTCGTCTCCACCCCTCTCATCATCTTCTGGAACGTCGGTGTCATCATTGTTCTGCGGGTGAAAGAGCATCTAGGCCCCTAAATGGTTTTGATGGTTAATGACAACCTAAACTGAAATCTAATGTTTACAATGAGTGTAAGCAGGATGAGTAGGTTCCAGGAAGAGGATTCATCCAGGAAAGGATGACCACCCAGAAGTACAAAGGTGGTTTTCAGGACAAGGAGATAGCTGCGCTAGGCAGCTGTGCCACAGCTGTGAAGAAGCTGGTGCTGTGCAAGGAGTTGCAAGCAAGGTGATGGTGGCTTGATGTGTCAAGAGTCGTGACTACAGTTGGTGGAAGCTGAAGTCTAGGTTTGCTAGTTTTCTTGAGTCCTTAGGAAACACTTGTACTATCAATAGGGGTGAAGTAGCAATGACTTTTGGAGGTTCTTTTGCTTAATGCTCAGAATGTTGGACAGCGGCACTAATGTCTTGAGGACAGTGGCCCTGTAACAACAGTTTTGCACAAGTGTGAAACTGGGATTGTGCTAGCACATTGCTGTGCTAGCTTCCTAAAACCTAGAGCCAAAGTTACCTGTGTGGCACAACTGTGTCACAGGTGAACAACCGCTCTATGACTCAGGTACATCTCTGTGCCAGGCGAGAGCTTGTAAATGCCAAGGGAACTGCACTGCGATAGTCTGTCTGCCAAGTCAAAAGACTGTTGGAGATTCTCTCCTGAGTAGGCATCAGAGTTAGTGTGTGCGCTGAGGGCATGTAATGTGCTAGGACCCGGGCTGAGTAGTGAGAGTACGTCAGTTAGAGTTTCACCAGTGTCAGCCTCTGGTGACACAGGTGTCGGTTGCCTGAGCCGGTTACCATTGTGCGTTGTGATTAGCTGTGTCACCGGTGCCCGTCACCGGTGAGTCACTTAATCCTACGTGGTATGAGTGTAACGGTCAGGTGCCTGTGGACTCATATATATAGGGGACTAGGGGAGGTCTTAGACCTCAACCTTTGCAAAAGCTCTGAAATCCATTTCGACCGTTGCAAACCTCTTTTCTCCTAAACAGAAGCAAACCTTCCTAAGTTTTAGTTCAAGTGAGAGTTAAAGCTTTGAGCAGAGAGCACTGGTTCCTCCAAGAGTTGTTGCAGATTCTTTCTTGAAGTGTCTACTCCTAGACGGGTGTAGGAGTTGCTGTGACCACCCAAGCTTGTGTGTGCTGGTATAGTAATTTGTGAAGGTGATCTGAGGTCTACCTGCTGTAAGGCGAAAAGACTTCCACAAGCAAGAGAAAGAGACCTGAAAACTCAGGTACTCGGAGAACAAGCACGATTCAGTGCTAGCGATCTCTTCAGAGTAGCCTCTCTAACGGAGACGTACCATCTCTGAAAAGAGTGGGAATTTCGGTGAAAAATCTCTTGTCTCTCTGAGTACTTTACATTCAGTACTTACTTGCTCATCTAATTTGCATGCTTGTGTGATTCACTGTCATATACAATCTAACTGTAATACTTTCTCATTGCATGTGTTAATCTAGCTGTGTCACAGTTGCTTTATTGCTTTTCACATATCTGTGCTTGTTACCTGTTACACAGCTATCTGTCATACACATCTCTTTAGGGCTTTCTGTTTACCTGTGTTATGCACCTGTGTGACAGCTATGTGTTAATTTACATATCAAATACTGCCTGAGTAGTTGACCTGTCTCACAGCTAGCTCAACCCTTCAACTTGTTAAGCCTTAATCTTGATAAAGTGAAGTAATTGTTTAAAATTGGTTAGCCTCCTATTCACCCCCCCTAGTTGGCACCTACAATCCTTTTAGCTGGGAGTTATGGCCCCGTAGCCATCATAGAGATGGCCAGTGTTAGCCTGTTGAGACATGTATAACAATACTCACTCTATTTGTAAATAGCTATCATTTTAGGCATATATATCTTTGATAATTACTTTTGATATGCATACGTTAATAAAAATTTATGAAAAAATATATTTTGAAAATATTTTTCATGACAAATTTAATGCTGTCATTTTCACCTCCTTCTTTAACCTTAATCATCTAAGTTTGAAATTTTTGACCGCACATTTTCTAAAATGTAATTTATTGTGGAACAAAGGTAATACAACGTAATGAAGTCAATTTTTTGAGTGGTGTCCTCTATAATTTTGGTCACGTGGAGTAGAGAGGGGTAGAGCACAGATAACCAAGCTATCTTTCATGCACGATGATGCAAGAGATAGCTGGCGGACAAAGGCATTGACAGGCAAACAACAATTAAGTCTGTAAGGATATCTTTTACCTCTCTACTCTTTCCACAATCTATATTTCGCCCCTTAACTCTAGAACCAGCCGAAACCATATAGCCCTAATTAATTTTGACAAATATTTCTAGAAATTACTGAATATCAAGAAATTTGATAAAAAACACAAATGACTTGTAAGTATTCTAGATAAACTAGGAAATTTCTAAAAGATATTTTCTATGCGCCTACATTCATACATTCAGTCATAATGTAGTCATACAGAGAAAGCAACATCAAGACTATACATGATGCTTTCGAGTGTTAACCATATTTTTTGATTTTGTGTGTGAATGTTTTCTATTTTTACATTTTAATCAAATTTCCTAATGTTTAGTATTTCTCCTCAAATATTTTCAATTATGCATAAATTTTGTAGAATTTCTTGCGTTTTTCAGAATTTTTTTACGAGATTTCCAAATTTCCTATTTTTTTAATTTCCTTGTTTAGTAAAATTTCTGGAATATTTATACACTTTTGTTTTTCTGAATGTTCTCTAAATTTCTTTATGTTTTAAGTTTATTTGATGAATATGCTGACTAGGCCATCACATATGCTGAAACCACCCACATCTCCAAAAACTGCTTTGGAATACTCATGGGGGTGGGGTAGAAGAAAGGAGGGTAATCTATCGTCTTTTGATGGTTGGGAGTGTGATTTGTTTGGTTTCAAAATTAAAGGGTGAAAAATGGACTGTTCCTAAATGTAAAGGGTTGTCTCTACTTCGTGCAGATTGCACTCGAGTAGGATGGATTATCCTCGTTGATAAGTCATATCTAGAGGAAGAATTGGGCTTTTGGTCGTGCAAGCAGTAGTGCCATGTTAAGAGGCACCAAAAGCCATATTGAGGGAAAAGAGATCACTTTTAGACCCTGAATTTTGCCCCTAGCTTTACTTGATTTGATGGTGAACCTCAAGGCTAATCTGATGGCTAATCTTGATCAATTGAGATTTAAGAACACGAAATTGTAAAAGAATAAAGATTGATTTTTTTATGGAAAAATCACAATGACTTGGTTAACTCCCAGTTTCTTGTTATGATTATCTTTTTTTGAAGTACTGCTTCATGTGATTATCGATATATGACACCGACTTGCTACCATGCTTTTTAAGGCCCCTTTAGGGACGGCTTATGGAATAGCTTATAGATCTAAATAAGCCATAAATCATCCCTAAGGTATTTCTCAACAAGAGCTTAATTTCTAAGCCTCTCTTAGTTCCTGTTGCTACCATGAAGCTTCAAATGTGAGACTTCCCGAGCTTCTCCACATCCCTCCTGCTTTAGTGCTACCCAATGCCCTTCAAATTGATCCTAATGACAAGAAAACTACCGCCGAGTATATAACCTAAATCCCTAAGCCAATTTCTCCTCCACGTGCACCCGAGAGCCCACCGCGTGCCTCGCCGGCCCCTCCGCTCTATTCGGCCGATGGAAGGTCGCTCCGCCGCCGCCCCAAGTCCCAGCGCCACCGTGAGTCCCGCTGTCCAGATCCGTTGGTCTCCTCCCACCACCGGTCGATGTAGTCCGCCTCCCGCCACCTAGGTCCGCCAGTGGAAGAGGTCATGTCCTGCTGCCACCCGAAGCCGCCAAGCCCCGCCCTGTGCCGTCAAGCTCCGACCCGAGCTGCGCCAAGCTCCGTCCTTGCTGTCCCGAGCAGGTCACCACCAAGAGCATGACGATGTTTTTTGTGCTGAACATGATGAAAATTTCCAAATGTTCATGTCTGATTCTAATGCAGGGTTCAAGTTTATGTTCATGCTTGATCCTAATGTTGAAGGAACTTCCTTTTCCGTAGAATTTGAAAGCATCATGAATCTTGACATTTCGTACTCAACTATCAGGAAGAAATTAAGTTGGGGACACTTGTTTGTATCTTTGATTAAAGTTGGATCTTATAATATATTATGTAGGACATAGTTGATGCCAAAAGTTCAGAATTAGTAATTAAATTTAAAGCTTGGTTCCAATGGTTGGCACAGACATACAAGCTCTTCCGTGTCAAAATCGTTACTTGAGTATGTCGATGTATGGTATACGGGGGTACTCGTACATCATGTATTTGAACGGTAGTGAGGCGAATACTCAGGTCAATAGGATCTCCAGACATAGATTTACCCAGGTTCAGACCCCCACGATGGGTAATAGCCCTACGTCCTGCTTTTATGGAATTGATACGAGACTTGGCGTACAGGCGATTACAGTGGAGAACTCGATGAGTTGAGAACTCGGTGAGTCTGGCTTACAAGGGGGAACTCGACGAGTAGGAAACTCGGCGAGGTTGATGCTAGGGCTAAGGGATCTCAAAGGCTACTAGGCGACTAGGGCTCTTCGATCTAATTAAGCTTCTCCCCTCCTGGAGGGGCTGATACTCCCTATATAGGCGAAATAATGCGGTAACCTCGTCATGATTCCTCGTAGTACACGAGTCGGACTCCTTGTTACCTTAACTCGAGTCCTCGCAGTACACGAGTTGGACTTCTTCTTGATGACGTGCCGAACGTTGTTTCTTTATCTTGATAGGACGCGATGACTTGCGGTTCACGCCTCCTTTGAATCAGGCCTGCGGGCCACGGCTTCTCCATGGAGGCCCAGTGATGAACTCGTGGGCCTGGCCACGGGCCCATGGTGGTAGCATTACCCATCATCAAGCCCCCCATCATTATGGGTGATGAAGTCGAGACGGGTTCAGGTCAACTCGAGTTGCAGTGGTCACGCGCCTCAGTTGGTCAAATAGCGTCGAGTTTGCGGAACTCGGAATGTTATCTTTGGTCTTTCCGAGTTGTAGAACTTGGAACGCTTAGTCCGTTTTAGTAGTCTGAACCTGTCCGGCAAAATTTACGGATGGTGATGTCATGATTTCTACTTTACGTGTTGTCAGAGGGATCCGGTCACGCATCGGGACGGTCGCGATTTTCCAGGCGTGACGCGTCGAAATGTCAGGGAGGTAGCGACTTTCTCGGTGTAGTGCGCTTTAAATGCCGGGACAGGACCTATTATAATAATACTTTCCCTCTCGTTCTTCACCCGCTTTCATTTTCATCTTCTTCGTTGTGCTCTGCTTCTTCGTCTTGCTTTTGCTCTTGCCTGCGGTAGTTTTCTACAAAACCAGATCCGTCACCGAGCATCCGAACGCCGTGGTGTTCGTGTGGTGTCATCCTTTTGTGAAATGTCGTCGACGGAGTCAAGGCCGGTGGCGGAGGGAGCTGTTGAAGGGGCCACCGAGGTACCGGCAGGGGAAGCTTCGTCAGCTGCGGAAGTGACCAGGGATCCATCCCGCGGCCAGGCTCCGGAGGTCCCGGAGGCGGCCGTGTCATCGGCGCCATTGTCCATTGCGAGCGGCGGGGTGAGTCCCAATTCGGTGATCGCCGGGTTACTCGTCTCACGCGTTTCCCTGGAAGACCTTTCGAGCATGGTGCGTGAGGGAGAACTGCCCGATTCGGTGGTGTTTCGTGCTCCGGCGGACCGGTCCTGGCCGTTCTCCCAGGAGGAGGACCTGGTGGTCTTCCTTGACTTCTTCAAGTGCGGGCTCGGACTCCCGATGTCCGAGTTCCTGTGAGATGCGCTGTCCTTCTTCGAGATCGAGTTGGTAAACCTCCCTCCCAACTCGATATTCTTCCTCGCCGTGTTTGCTCATCTATGCGAGGCCTTCGTCGGAACGATGCTGGATGTCGAGTCGTTCCGGTATTTTTACACTCTCAAAGTGTCGTTGGTGGGCAAACCCTACAGTTCTTGCCTTTTTCTCTCCGGGACGACGTCAAGGCAAGGTACATCCCATTTTCCCCGAAGGATTCGTGGGGGAAATGAGCCTCCAACTGGGCTTTCTGCAATCGGTCGACGCACGACCCAATGACCCGCTGCGACGTTCCGACCCCGCGGGACCTGTGGAGGGATCGTCCTCGACTTACTCGGAGATCCCGAGCTGTGAGGGATCGCATTTACGAGCTTCGTCGAGATGGTTTGATGGCAGTGCTCATGGTGGGTGACCTCATCACTCGTCGCATTGCACCGTTGGGAGCTCGAGGGATACCCGGGTGGTCGGATGAAGTCGGCCTTATGCTGGCTAATGACGGTATGTTCCTTAGTCTCTTCACTTTTTTGATGATCCGAGTTGTTTGTCAACGATTTCTTACTCGGTGACTCTTGTGCTTCCTTGATTCAGCTGAAGGCCGAATGGGGTGAGGATGGCGCTCGGGTTTCTCCTTGGGAGTCCTGGGCTCATCCGGAGATTATCTCCCTTGCCTATCGAGAAGAAACGGCGCGGGCCGTGCTCCTCTCGATGAGTGCTTCTTTTCCATGTTCCTCTAATTGCGCACTTCTGGTCTTCAGGTGGCTGATTGTAATGACGCTTAGCTTTTTCTGGCCCACACACAGCGCCCCTTCATGGGACTCGGTCCCTGGGAAGGTGCCGAGGTCTTCGTCGAGCAGTCGTCATGCACAGGGGCAGTCCGGCCCTGGAAGCCCCCGCCGTCTAAGGGCAAGAAGTCGGTTGGGACGTCGAGTGGGACAGGCCCGGCCGCCCCGGTATGTTCTCTCGCTCTGCTATTTCGAGGGAGTGAGCGTCGAGTTGATTTTCTTCGAGTTTTTTGACCTTGGCTCCTGTTGTACTCGGCAGCGCTACGCCCTAAAGCGGCCTTCAAGTTCCTCGGTTCCGCAGAGACCGACGAAAAAGGCGAACTCCCCCGGCTCGACGTAGGTTTCTCCTTCAACTTGAATTTCTTCTTCCTTCTCGACGTTTCGTTTGGATTCTAAGTCCTGGACCTTTCCTAGATTTGCACTTGTTCCTCCTGCTCCCTCGTCGAGTTCCCTCCTTGAGTGTCAGGAGCTTGTTGTGATTCCGGAGGAGGAAAGTGGCGACGTCGCGGGGAGCTTGGAGATTGGCGCTGGGTCCTCCGGCATCGGCCCGTCAATGGGAGCGCCTCGGGATTTGGCAGCTACGGCCGCTGGTGTGAGAGAACCTGGCCTTGCCGGTCCGGAGGCCGTCCCGGAATCTGACGATGGCGAGTTGAGGCATCCTTTGCCTCGTGCCGAGTACCGGACGTATATTGACTATGCTTTAACTTGGATGAAGGTGAGTGTACCCTTCCTTAGCTTCTGATGATTTGGCTTGTGTAGTCGCTCTTCCTGAGTGTTTGTTTTACTTCATGTCTTGTGATAGCGCGCGGCTCATGCAGCGGCCACTCGAGAAGAGACCCTCCTTGGCCGACTTCGCACGAGCGAAGAGGAGGTCGCGCGGCTGCAGGCGTCAAACACCGAGTTGGCGCTCCAGTTGTCTGCGGCCAATCGTCAAGTTGAAGAGGCCGAAGCTCAGGTCAAGCAGGTCGAAGAGCTTGAAGGGCTGCGAGTAGCCAACGTCGAGTTGAGGGAGCAGCTGGACTCGGTCTCAATCCGTGCTGAAACGGCTGCTGCGGCAGCTAAGTCAGCGACCGATCTTCACTAGCTAGTCCGCGATGAACTCGACGGGGTGAAGAAAAATGCGGAGCTTTCCCGTGAACGTTTGCAGGTGCAAACCCGGGTGGCCATGGACGCGTGCTCCCTCCTTGACAGAATTATGGCGGACCTGAAGTTCCCCGGCCGTCTTGACTTCACTAAGTTTTCTTCGGACAACTTGCCGAGGACGGTGACCGAGTTCTAGGCGTGCCTGGGCGATTTTGTGAGCTTCGTCAAGGAGGACGCCTCTGTGCGGGCGAAGAGTATGGCTAATGTGCCATATCTTATGCTTTGGCACTGGCCAAGGATTTGGCGCCAGAGCTTCCTTCGAACCTTCTGGAGTTTGATCTTGGCGAGCCCCCACAACCTGGCACGGAAGATTCGTGGATCGAGTACTGGCATGAGTCAGTAGAAAAGTTCCTTAATGAATCCGGGTTCGAGGCGGTTGAAGGTGTCCCCACCGTGTCCGGGGATAGTGAGGGAGCTGATGTATCCGGGCAGGAGGATTAGACTTGTCCTCCTTTTTGGCTGTATTTCCTTTTGGTGATGTATTGAACTCTTTAGTTATGCCATCTAGTATTTGTGCTTGTTCTGTTCGTCTAATGCTTTGATGTCATAAGGTCCTTTGTTGGTTTGTGATTATATGTCTCCGAGCCCCCGACTATTTGTGCGAGTTTAGCAGGAACTCGGATAAACAGTCTGAAAAACTTCGCTATAGTAGCCCTCGATTGTTTGTGCGAGTTAGCAGGAACTCGAATGAACATTCTGAAAAAACTTCGCTGTAGTAGCCCTCGACTGTTTGTGCGAGTTTAACAGGAACTCGGATGAACAGTCTGAAAAAACTTCACTGTAATAGCCCTCAATTGTTTGTGCGGGTTAGCAGGAACTCGGATGAACAGTCTGAAAAAACTTCGCTGTAGTAGCCCTCGACTGTTTGTGCGAGTTAGCAGGAACTCGGATGAACAGTCTGAATAAACTTCGTTGTAGTAGAAGTCAGTGCGTGCATCGGTGTGTACTCGGACCTCGGGGTAGGTTGCCGTAGTCGAGGAGGTGAAACGAATTGAGAAACTCATGCCATGCCTAGCCCCACGCAGATGTAAGGTAGCTGTCCGCCGTTGCATTTGAAGGGGCGACCCGAGTTAAGAAACGTCGGTTTACTCGCCCTTCTATGCAAGGTGCTAATGCCACCGTACCCGGGGCGGAGAGTTGAGTTGTGGAAACTCGTGCTCTACCTAGCCTCCGAGCGAATATCGGGCGTGATGCCTGTGTGCCAGAATCGGGGGAACAACTGGAAGTTGAGGAACCCATGTGGGAGCTAGTCCCTTGATGTCATGGCGAGGCGTATGGATAGCTGACCGGACCCGGGGTGGCGAAACGGGGCGCGAACCCATGTGCGTACCAGCCCCCGAGTGCATACGAGGCGGTTATACGGCGACCAAACTCTAGGAGGCGGAACGAGTCGCGAACTCGTGTTTCGTGCCGTGCCCTGAGCTATTTTACGCTTGTGTGCTATTGGGGAGCAAAACGAGGTGTGTACTCGTGTGGGTGCCAGCCCTCGAGCTGTCGGAGAAGCATGTTAGAGGTGTTGGAGTACCCGTTTCAAGTAGCAATATGATGAAGGCCGAGAGGCTATAAGTATAAATACTTCTTTCATAGAGTTACGGGATAAAATAGTTGAGTCATCTGGGTTATAGCTCCCGGAAGCTTTAAACATAGTACTTGGAGAGTTGATCGATGTTCCATGTATTGCATAGAATGGAGCCGTTGTCGGTGAGTTTGAAGGCGCCTGGTCGCGGGTTGGCGACGATGGTGTAGGGTCCTTCCCACTTGGGGGATAATTTGTTTCTGTGCTGGGTGGACTGGACCACTCGTAGGACGAGATCGCTGACTTCCAGGTGTCGATGCTTGATATTGCGCTCGTGGTACCGACGTAAGTCCTGTTGATATTTGGCCGCCCGCACGTATGCGCAGTCGCGAGTTTCCTCAAGGAAGTTGAGATCGTTGATTCGATGTGCAGCCGCTTCGTCTTTGGAGTGTTGTTCGATGCGGGGGGACTTCAAGCGGATTTCACATGGAAGTATTGCCCCGGCTCCGTAAACGAGGGAAAATGGGTTTGCTCCGGTGGCTCGGCTGGCTGTAGTTCCATGCACCCAGAGAACGTTGGGCAACTCGGTTACCCAAGACTTGGCGTGGCGTTGTAGCGTGTCATATACTCGTTTCTTGATCCCGTCGAGTATGAGGCCGTTAGCGCGTTCGACTTGGCCGTTGCTTTGTGGATGAGCTACGGAGGCGTAGCAGACGATGGCGCTGTAGGATTTACAGTAGGTGATGAAGTTGGCAGCTGCAAATTGAGGTCCGTTGTTGGTAATTATGCGGCTAGGTACTCCGAAGCGGGTAAAGATGTTCCGCTGCATGAATCGTTGTGCTGCTACTGTAGTGGTGTTAGAGAGTGATTCTGCCTCGATCCATTTGGTAAACGTGTCAATGGCGACTATCAGGAACTTGTGACCTCCGCGTCCGACGGGAAAGGGTCCAAGGAGATCCAGCCCCCAGGTCGAGAAGGGCCATGACAGCGGTATTGTTTGAAGAGCTTGGGCTGATGGGTCTTCCGTCTATGGAACTGACAGGCCTCACACTTTTGGACCAAGTCGGCTGCGTCGTGCAGTGCAGTCGGCCAATAAAATCCTTGTCGGAATGCCTTGCCGACTAGGGTGCGATATGCGGAGTGGGCACCATAGAGCCCACTGTGGATTTCCTCGAGTAGCTGCTTGCCTTCACTGATTGGTATGCATTTCATGAGTACGCCGAGGGCTCCTCTGCGGTATAAGGTGTCGTCGATTATCGTGTACTGCATGGCTTTGCGGGAGATTTTCTCGGCTTGTTCTTCTTCTTCAAGTTTGAGTCGGTTGAGTAGGTACTGACGGATGGGCTCCCTCCAATCCGTGCACACATCGAGTTGGGTGATGACTTCGCTTCAATCCCTTTGGGGGCGTCCAGCTGAGACGTCCCTTGTTGCTCATAAGTGTCGCAGAGGTGGGAGTACTTTCTTCGTCTATCGTGATTCACCGGGTGGGGGGGATGATCGACTTGAGGCAACTCGGGCCAAGGCGTCGGCGATGTAGTTATCCCGTCTGGGTATGTAGTGGAATTCCAGGCTGGTGAATTTTTTCTTCCAATTCCGTACTTCTGCTAAGTAGGTGGCCATTGTTGGATTAATGGCCTGGTAGTCTTTGCTGGCTTGTCGGACGACAAGTTGTGAGTCGCCTTTCACTGTTAGGTAACGGATATCAAGAGCTACGGCAAGTCGGAGTCTGACAAGGAGACCTTCGTACTCTGCTTCGTTGTTGGTAGCCCTAGAAGTGTAGCCGGATGGCGTATTAGAGGGTTTCCCCTGTTGGCGCGGTGATGATGACGCCAGCCCCCGAGCCTGTGAGGGTAAGAGATCCATCAAAATATAATGTCTAGACCTTACTTGCATAGTCGTTGTCTGTGGGTTCGGGTTCTGGGTCCGTCCATTCGACGATGAAATCTGCGAGGGCCTGAGACTTGATGGCGGTGCGAGGTGTGAACTTGATGTCAAACGCTCCCAACTCGGACACCCATTGAGCGATGCGGCCGGTAATCTCCCTGTTTCTAGTGATGGGGCCAAGTGGGTAGACGGATGGAACAATTATCTTGTGGGCTTGGAAGTAGTGCTTCAATTTGCGGGAGGCAAGGAGTATGGTGTAGAGGAGCTTCTGGACGTCCGGGTACCGTTCCTTTAGTCCGTGTAATATTTTCGCTCATGTATTAAGCGGGTCTCTGTACTTTCTCAATCTTGTCGACTTCTTCCCGTTCGACTACAAGGACCGCGCTGACTGCTCGGGGACCGCAGGCTATATAGAGCAGTAGCGTTTCGTCGGGTTCTGGAGGGACCAATACTGGAGGATTGGTCAGGCATGTTTTGAGTGCTTGGAAAGCCTTTTCGGCTTCTTCTGTCCATACGAAGCCTTGATGCTGGCGTAAGAGCTTGAAGAAGGGGAGTCCTTTGTCTCCTAAACGAGAGATGAATCTGCTTAAAGCGACCATTGATCCGGCGAGCTTCTGAACTTGATTTGTGTTGACAGGTGACTTCATACTGAGGATGGTTTCAATCTTCTTCGGGTTAGCTTCGATGCCCCGGTGCGAGATCATGAAGCCTAGGATTTTGCCTGCTTCGACGCCAAAGACACATTTTTCTGGGTTGAGCATAATTTTGTTGGTGCGCAGGTTGTCGAAAGTCTCTGATAAATCAGAGATGAGGTCATTTTCTATCTTTGATTTGATGACCAAGTTGTCGATGTAGACTTCCATGTTTCTCCCGATTTGTGCTGCGAAAGCTGTCTACATAATCCGCTGGTAAGTACATCCAACATTCTTCAGTCCAAATGGCATTGTCTTGTAACAAAAAGTGCCATAAGGGGTAATAAAGCCCGTGTGGGGAACATCAGATTTCCCCATGTGGATTTGATGATAACCCGAATATGCGTCGAGTAGACATAGGTAGGTGCATCCTGAAGTCGAGTCCACAATTTGATCAATCCGAGGTAGTGGGAAATTATCCTTCAGGTAAGCTTTGTTGAGATCCGTATAGTCGATGCACATGCGCATTTGACCATTTTCTTTTCTGGCTAGTACCGGGTTGGCCAGCCATGTCGGGTACTTGATTGGTTCGATGAAATCGGCGTCCATGAGCTTCTTGATTTCCATCTCGATGACTTTGCACTGCTCGGGACTAAATCTTTGAAGTTTCTGTTTGACCGGCTTGATTGCCGGGTCAATGTCCAGTTTGTGCTCAGCCACCTTCCTAGGGATCCCAGGCATGTCAGATGCCTTCCAGACAAAGACATCTGGGTTTGCCCGGAGGAAGGTGGTGAGCGCGAGTTCCTATTTCGGGTCGAGGGTGGACCCGATCTTGACTGTCTTCTCGGGTTCATCCTCACGGAGTGGAATCCGCTTTATTTCACTGTGCAGCTGCACTGATAACTTGGGTTTTGATTTGACAGGTCCCGAGTTGTCTGGTGTGGGCTGGGATGTATTGGGAACTTCATCGTCCTGTCGAGCACTGAGGCCGTAATTCTGCATGTCGCATTCAACTGCGGAGGGAAGTGATCCCTTGACTGTAATAACTCCGTGTGCAGCAGGAATCTTCATTATAGGGTATGCATAATGAGGGACCGCCATGAACTGGACTAGCTGGGGTCGCCCGAGAATAGCATTGTAGACCATGTCGAAGTCGATGACCTCGAAAACACACTCTTCTGTGCGGAAGTTGTCCCGAGTTCTGAAGGTGGGAGGGAGCGTGATTTGTCCGATCGGGTCATGCTTTAGGCCTGGTGCAATCCCGTAGAAGTGCTTGATGACGGGCTTGATCGCGGAACGAGGGACCTGCATCTTGTTAAGTGTGGATATCGGAATAAAGCTGAAGGAGCTACCTCCATCAACCAAGACTTTGTGAAGCATAATGTTGTGGACCCGAGGTGACACAATCAGAGGATATCGCCCCAGGTACGAGCAGTTGTCGGGGCAGTCGGTTGCATCGAACACGATTGGGGTTTTTGCCCACTTTAACTTGGAAGGTACGGGACGTGGATGGACCGCCAGAACATCACGTGGTATCTGCTTGGCCTGTCTTTTGGAGTCGTAGATGGCGGAACCTCCCCACATGTGGTTCATCTGAAGGTCGATGCAAGCGTCGGCTTGCCCTATTCTCTCGACTTGCCATAAGTCGGGCGTGTCGGCGAGCCAGTGAGTGTCGTTGCATTGGCGGATGTTGTTGACATGGATATCTTCATCTTCGGGGTAGGCTTCCTTGTCTGGGTTCTCCTGTACCCGGGGTTTGGGTTTGTTGGCTGCCTCGGCACCGCCTTCTTCTTGGAGTAGCTTGAGGAGTTTGCGGCACTGTGATTGGCCATGGGACCCACTTCGATGGTACTTACACCAGTTGTGTCGAGTTCGTTCTTCTTCTGGTATCCAATTTTTATCCAAGAGTTCATCGGCTGTGTTTCTCTTGGGCTTCGTCTTCCACTTGCTTTGTCGATCATCTCGGCGATCTGATGTTTCCTTATCGCCAGGGGACCTCTTCCCCTTTCTTGCTCTCCGACTTTCCCGAGGAGAGCGTCTCGAGTTGTTCTCTGGGGAACGTTTCTGTTTATCGCGGTCATCTGAGCTGTGGAGGCCTCGGTTGATTTCAATGTTATGGAGGCGTTGGTCTTCGTAATTTGCTCGTACTCGAAGAATCTCTATGAGTTCCGCGGTATTGCGCAGTTGGGCAGTATAGACGTGGTCCAGGCATGCTCGTCGCGGACGGCGGCTTGGAAAGTTTTGAGTACTTCAGTAAAAGAAAGTCCTGGGACGATGTTGACCTTCCTCTTGAATCTGGTGACGAAGTCGTGGAGGCCTTCATCCCGTCCTTGTCGTATACGCTTGAACTCGAACCTCAGGGTTGAGGCATCTCGAGTTGTAGAGAAACTCTTAATGAACATGTCTTGGAACTGCGCCCAACTATGAATAGAGCCCTCGGCTATGTTCTGAATCCATGCGGCGGCGTCTTCGACAAGGCATACAGGAAGAAAGTTGGCCATTGACGTTGTATCTCCCCCAGTTGTTAGGATGTCTTGAGTAAATCGGATCAGGAACTCTTTTGGGTCCCCTTTTCCATTGTACTCTAGGTTCTTGCTAGAACGTACATGCTTGGGTATCCGTGCTCCTCGTAATCTGGGTGAGAGTGCAGGACAGCCGGCGATGACACCAGGGATAAAGCCTTCGTCTTTGGATGAGTAGTCGGCGTGACGACTGTGGCAGCGGAAATGGTCTTCACGGTCGTGAGAGCATCGTTGGCCGTCGCGATGTTGATCCTCCCACACGGGATCAATCTGGCGGGACTTCCCATGATCACGTCGATTATCGTGATAGTCTCGATCTTTGTGGGTGTGTGTGCCGGGGGAGCGTGATCGAGTTCTGTGCCTCTTCGGGGAACGCGGCGGGGAGCGTGTTTTTCGTGATGATTCCCTGCGCGATCGATACCTGGAGTCGGCGGCCTGGCCGCGGTTATGCGTGTAGCCATCTTCGGAGCGTTCTCGTTGATCTCTGTTGTTGGCATCCAGACCGGAATTAATTAGAACCTGGGCTTCGTTGTGCTCGGCTTCGGCCACGTGTTGGATGTCAGCAAGTGCTTGCTCGTGTTCTTCGTAAAGTTGTCGGGTAGTCTCGTCGAACCGATCGGACAGTGCCTGCTTGATCTGGGCTGCGAGGGCTCTTGAGCGAGCTGTTTTCTTTCCAGCTTCAGAAGTCGGTGTGGCCGATGATGAAGCATTGGCATCAGTCAAGGGACGTGCTGTCTGTGGTGAAGTGTCTGGTCCTGCCATGAAAACATGCGGGAAGTCGTATTCGAACCTTTCAGGAGTTGGGATTGATCGAACGATCCAATCGTCATCAGGGAAAATCTGCTCAGGAATATTTGACCCTTGACTAATGCGTGGGGAGTTCTCTTGACAGTAACATCTCACAGGGGAGCGGAGATGCCTTCTGTTCAACTGGTGCCGGAGGTCGGCTGGATGCAACTCGACCTGGTGGCGATCGAGCCTGTTATCCGTTGGTCAGGGCGTGTGGATGCGCTGGGCACGCCTGATGGTGATCTTGCTCCGCAGATCGCGTGGATCGGAAGCGTACGGGTTGAAGCTCGAGCGGCCGTGAGGAGTAGACACGACTCGCAGAGCCGCCGGGTGAGTTGGCGACGCGAGGCGTTGCTGACGTCGGAGAGCCGCTGCGTGACGAGGAATGTCAGCGCAGCTGTGGTAAGTCCCAGATGAGCCATCATAGAAATCCTTGTCGTTGAAGCCGGTGTACGCCATCTCGTCGATGAATGTCGTCGGAGTAGATCCAAATTGACGTAAGGGCCCCACGGTGGGCCCCAGCTGTCGATGTATGGTATACGGGGGGTACTCGTACAACATGTATTTGTACGGTAGTGGGGCGAATACTCAGGTCAATAGGATCTCCAGACACAGATTTACCCAAGTTCAGACCCCCACGATGGGTAATAGCCCTACGTCCTGCTTTGATGGAATTGATACGAGACCTGGCGTATAGGCGATTACAGTGGAGAACTCGATGAGTTGAGAACTCGGCGAGTCTGGCTTACAAGGGGGAACTCGACGAGTAGGAAACTCGGCGAGGTTGATGCTAGGACTAAGGGATCTCAAAGGCTACTAGGCGACTAGGGCTCTTCGATCTAATTAAACTTCTCCCCTCTTGGAGGGGCTGATACTCCTTATATAGGTGAAATAAGGCAGTAACCTCGTCGTGAGTCCTCGTAGTACACGAGTCGGACTCCTTGTTACCTTAACTCGAGTCCTCACAGTACACGAGTTGGATTTCTTCTTGATGACGTGCTGAACGTTGTTTCTTTATCTTGATAGGACGCGATGACTTGCGGTTCACGCCTCCTTTGAATCAGGCCTGCGGGCCACAGCTTCTCCATGGAGGCCCAGTGATGAACTCGTGGGCCTGGCCACGGGCCCATGGTGGTAGAATTATCCATCATCAGAGTATGTGCTAGTATTCCATTTCATATGAAATTAAATTGTTGTGTTTAATAATGATGGAAGATAAGAATTTCATATGACACACACACACGATGAACGGAAATTGCCCAGTGCTAATCATCATCACGACGATTCATGAATGACTCTCCGGTGGACTTGAGTCTATCTTCAACTTTTCTTTTCCTATGTGATCGCTCCGTAATATTAGTCAAATACTGAGTTGCAGGAGTAGTAATTTAAACAACAAAACAGTGGTTTCATCTATTAAACAACAAACAAACAAGTAAAGACGTATTTCAGACTACGTAACAAGTAAAGCTAGTAACAATTTTGAAACTTCTATGAAGTGTGCTACGTAACAAAATAATAGAGACTAAGTTAGAATTATTTTTTAAAAAAGATTTTATTGATTTTCCAACCTCTGCACTAAGTTAGTGCGCACAGACTTAGAGCGTCCAACTAGCACATAGTTTGCATTCAGCCCGGGCATTCGGTTTTAACCGAAATTTCGGTTTCGGTTTTTCGGTTTTTGAAAAATTCGGTTTTTCAAAAATAGGAACCGAAATGTTGTTCAAAATTATGAAAACCAAAAATTCGGTTAACCGAAATTTCGGTTTCGGTTTTCGGTTTAAACCGAAATTTTCAGAAGATCAGACATTTCAGAAATGCTTACGTTGCAGGATTGTTCCGTCGTCAACGTCGTTGCTGCTGCTGCGCCTGCCGCTGCCTTGCCGCCTTCCTACGGCCGCTGCTGCCCTACCGCCATCGTGCTGCTGCCTTGCCTGCCGCTGCCTTGCCGTGCGCCCGTGCCTTGCCGCCTGACGCTGCCGCATGCCCGCACAACCCGTGGCTGGTGCCCCTGCCGCTGCCGCCTCGCCGTGCCCTACCACAGCTGCTGCGCTGCCACACGCCCGCACGATGGGGATGCCGATGTGCCGGGTCACCGACTCACTGGGTAACCGCCTCACCGCTTCACCGGGTCACCACACCACGTCGCCGCCACTTCGTCGGGTCACCATGCCGCCGCCTTGCGCCCTCGCGGAATTACCCGGTCGCTGCCTCGCCGCCTCGCCGGGTCGCCTAGATGGAGGTGGCGGCTAGGGTTAGGTGCGGCCGTGCGGGTCTGCGTGGCCACGTGGGCGCGTGGCGTGGGCCGTGGGGAGTTACTGGGTAGTGGGCGCGTGGCGTGGCCCGTGGGGAGTTGCTGGGTAGTGGGCTACTGGGCTGGGCTGCTTAGTTCGGTTATTCGGTCAATTCGGTTAATCTGATTCAAAAACCGAATTGACCAAAATAAATTCGGTTTTCATAATATGCGAACCGAACTTATTTCGGTTAACCGAAATTATGACTAATTCGATTTTTTCGGTTTCGGTTTCGGTTTATCGGTTTTTATGCCCGGGCTGAGTTTGCATTGAAGATAAATATTACATAGTGCATTGCACCCAGTTTCAGGCCATAATTTAATAACTCTAAGAACACAGAAGTACGTAGCCTGTCTTAATAAGCTAACCATCTGATCACAAGTGATGAAAGACAAGGTTCCTATCAGGTTATCAACCTGTCAAAAAGTCAGAAACCATCACTACTTGCGCGTTAGCATATTTTTTTACCACAATATGCATCATGATATTACTTAGGTATCTAGTATTTAGAAGTTATTTATGTTGTAATATGGATTGGAGACAGTGAAATAGATAATAAACAGTAATCCTCTTTATTGATGAATGAAGCCTTTTATAGGATTACAAAGGATGCGAGCAACCGGTAGCAGTTGCCATTTTAGCAACCACTTGACGGTTCCTTAAGCATGGATTAATATAATTCTAACACTCCCCCTAATCACTGCTTATCCTTGCGAGCAACATCATCTTGATAAAGACTCCTCCCAAAACCCTGTGGGAAAAATATGAGGAGATATATAATGAGTATATGCCATGAAAAACTCCTTGAAACCCAATGGGAAAATAAGGAGAAAATGGTATGGCATATATGAATCCTTATTGTTGGATAATATGTCATGGAAAACTCCTTTAAAACCCAGCGGGAAAAATAAGGAGAAAACGACATGACAATAGTGCTTGTATTAATATTGCCTCATTAAAAACCTTTTATGAGAAACCATTTAGGAAAACTCATAAAGGAAAAGAGTACAATATATATGATCTGATAATCATTTATCAGGTTATATTTCAGGAGTTTACTCCCCCTGAACCTTGCAAGTCTCGAATTTATCTCATACCAATCCCATGAACATATTTCTAGAATAAAGATGTTGGTAGGGACTTTGTGAATAAATCTGCAAGATTATCACAAGACTTAGTTTGTAAGATTTCTATTTCCCCATTTTCTGTAATTCATGGGGATAAAATAATTTAGGAGCAATGTGCTTTGTAATATTGCTCTTTATATATCCTGATTGCATTTGAGTAATACAAGCAGAATTATCTTCATAGATAATTGTTGGTGATTCTAAAGAACCAATTCCACATGACTGTTGTATGTGGTTAATCATTCTGCGAAGCCAAACGCATTCACGTGATGCTTCATATAATGCAATTATTTCAGAATGATTAGTGGAAGTAGCCACTAAAGTTTGTTTTGATGATTTCCAAGATATGGCTATTCCACCATGTAGGAATATGAATCCAGTTTGTGATCTGGCATTATGGGGATCAGATAAATAGCCAGCATCTGCATATCCCACTTGTCGGCGAGATGTCTCTCGGACAGTAAGTTAGGGCACCCCGGGTCGGGGGACCGAGGTGCTAGGGGAAGACTTGGGGAACGAAGCCAAATATTCACGGGGGCTTTATCCAGCTACCGCCGAAGACATAGGGACTCGAGTGAATGCGTAGTAGAAGCGTATATTTCTCTGTCGATATGAGGTGCCAACTTGCCCTTATATAGGCAAAACTGGCTTACAGGTGTAAATACATTGCTACCCCTAAAAGGTTACGGTATTTTTCTAGCCTGTGTCACCGTACATCGGCCGAACATGTACTCTCCACCTCGCCGCTACCTACTATATGCGCCGGCATATTCCTAGATTCGCCTTGCCGGTACGGCCCTCCTTCGCCCTTGTCGTCCTCCGTGCCCGCGCGTCGTCCGTGCCGGACGAACTCGCCTCTCCTTCCTTCTCGTCCTAGACGAGGCGCCCTCTCACCTCGTCCGTGGCGGCCGACTTGCTCCCTGCTCCTGTACCTACGTCGCCTAACTGGGACGACTTTGCGCCGTTCAAAGCCCACCGAAGGTCCCTGCATAACATCGTACTCGTTAAACATAATACGTATAGAGAACAGGGGGTACCTCGGCCCGAGGGCTCTGCCGGACTCCCCCAACAGCAGCCCCTTGCGGGTGCGAATGGCGAGGAGATCGACGCCGCTCGCGCCCGCATTCTTCCTTTAGCAGGAGTCAGAGAGCCCCGGACGAGGTGCCCCTTTCAACCTCCCCGGCTTCCGGTCTTCTCGCTCGCCTGTTTCCACAAATTCTGCCTCGCGTTGCGGGCCGTAACCGCTCGACCCGTTTGTTCCGCCTCTGCCCGTTACCCCGCCTCGGAGATCGGACCACCCCGGGGCTATAAATACCCCTTTACCGCGAATCTGCGACGGTACCGCTCTCCTCGCCCGCAACTCGCCGCTCTCCGCGCCCAAGCCTCAAAGCCTCGCGCCCGGTTCCTTTCCTCGGCACGATTCACCGCTCGCATTGGATCGCGATTAAGCGTCTGCAGGACGACTTGGCACTCGAGGAGGGAGAAACGACCATGTCGACTAGCAAGGCTGCTGCAGTTACGAAGCAAAAGGGGAAGAAGACAGCCGAGAAGGTCACCTACTCCCGGTGGCTCGGGATGACCCAAGCGTCAGAGACCACGTTGTCTCGCCTCAGCGCGGCGGGATGCTTCCCCCTGAGGCTGGACGAGCACGGGCCGGCCCTCCCCGAGGAAGGAAGCACAAGGGTTACCCCGCCAGCGGGACACATCGTCGTGTTCGCCGACCAGTTCAGAGCCGGGCTCTCCTTCCCTGCCGCGCCCATTGTCCAGCTCGTCCTGGACCACTTTGGCCTCGAGATCTCGGACCTCAACCCGACCGCCATTTCTCGCCTGGCCATCTTCGAGTTCGCGATGAAGTCGATGCGGTTGGACAGCACGGCGGCAGGCTTCGCCATGTTTCACGAGCCAGTGATGACGACCTCGGCCATCCACAACGGCGCCCACTCCCTTTTCGGGACGATCGGCTTCCGAGGGTGCCGAGGTTCTGACGCCTCGTACCCGGCGATGGCGTTGAAGAACAAATGGAAGAACTGGAAGAACGAGTGGTTCTTCTACCGGGTCGGCGACCTCGGCTTTACCGGCAGCAAGGTCACCCCTGGGTATACCACTCGCACGCCGGTCGCCTCCTCGGCGGACTTGGCGAGGCGCGACGCCCTGAAGGTGATGAGCCACCAGCTCTCGTCAGGCGACTTGGTCGAGGAGTACCTTCTTCTCAGGATCCGGCCCCTTGCCACCGGTTGGAGGATGAAGTGCTCGCCCATCCCCGATGGACAGCCTCTCGGGCCTTGTCCCTTCTACGGGTACGAGCCGACGAAGGGGTATGACCTCGCCCGGGCGGAGCGGGACACGAACCTCCTTCTGGGGCGATATTTGCCGTCCGAGGCGGCGGTCGTCTCGAAGATGATCGCAGCTCGCCGGAATCGAGCCTGCGAGCTGTTCCAATGGGAGGTTCCTCCTCGCCCAGACATCGCTCCGGCCGGCGACGCTAAGGCAGGAGACAAGAGGAAGCGGGCCGCCCTGGCCCCGAAGGCGAAGCCGGCCCCGCGGAAGACGAAGCAGAAGGGCCTCGTCGCCGAGCTAGCAGACTGGGACGATGATGACGCCGACAGCGATTGTCGCGAGTCGTCTGCTCCTGGCGGGGCGAACACCGAAGAGTCCGACGACGACGAGTCCGAGGAGGAGTCGCGCGTCGGGAGCGACGAGGAGCCCCCGGTGGAGAAGCGGGACGACGTGGCGACCAAGGCCGGTCCGGGCGCCGGCAAGGGACCGATGGGCGGTCTCTTTACCGCGGTGCACTCAACGGCCGTGACGCAGGACCGGTTCTCCTGGGAATCGTCCTCCTCGTCTTCGTCCGATGTCGACATCGGCGAGGCCGTCTGAGTCGCCGGGGACGACGTCGCCGATGGATCCCTTCAAGACCCCTTGGTTCCTCAGGCGCGGTCGCCTCCCAAGGAGCCTCATCCGGGCCAGGCTGTGCCCGAAGGCACGGCGCTGGAGGAGAGC
Organism: Stipa capillata; assembly: GCA_019208055.1. NCBI lineage: Eukaryota > Viridiplantae > Streptophyta > Magnoliopsida > Poales > Poaceae > Stipa > Stipa capillata. Next base: position 31,062 of record JAGXJF010005531.1, on the reverse strand, counting down.
GCGCCTCTAGTGGGGGCGTCCAAGGAGAGCTCGCCCGGAGGCGCAGGCGCCAAGACTGGTCCGGCCGAGGCGTCGATGGCCGAGAGGGCTTCCGCTCTCGATCCACCAGGCGCAGTGGTGACGGTGCTATCCTCGTCATCCCCGAAGGGGAAGACGAGGAGCAGGAGTTCTCTCGAGTCGACCCAACCGTCTCGCCCTCGCGTGGAGCTGTCTGGCCAACTCGAGCCGGACTTCTTTGCCACCTCGCCGCTGGAGCTCGACCTCGTGAGCCACCCCCGGGCGAGGCTGTCCGAGGAAGACGTGGCGGCGAGCTTCATCGGGATGTCGGCCCTTCAGGTTGGGGCGGCGGCTCGGGCCGCGGCGCTGAAGGTAACCTCGCTAGCCCTTTGTTTCTTCCAGTGGATGGATACTAACGCTTTTCTTTCAGTGCCTGTTCGTCGCCGAGAAACTGGCGCTCCTGGAGGCGCGTGCGGCTGACACCGAGGGCCGTTTGGTCGAGGAGCGGGCCCGTACTGCCGACGCTTTGCACGCCCTAAACTCTGAAGGGGAGAAATCGGCTGCGCTTGCCACGCGCCTGGACGAGAAATCCTCCGAAGTGGAGCTCCTAAAGGCCAAACTGAAGAAGATGGAGGAGCGCGCCGCTCGCGCGGAGGGGGATCTCGCCGTGGAGCGCGGGGAGGCCGAGGCGCTGAAGAAGCACGCCTCTGAGGCGGAGCAGTCGCTTGCGTCCGAGCGAGGGAAGGCCGAGGCGGCGGCAACGTTGCTCGCCTCAGAGGAGAAAAAGTCTGCCTCGGCCCAGAGGGAAGTCGAGCAGCTCCGCGCCGACCTCGCCCTGGTGCATGAAAGGCTCGGCTTCCTTGCTGACCGAAACACTCGGACTCATCGACTCGTGTTAGGGCTTTGTCACGCGGCGCATGTGACGACTGACGTGGTCGGGCTCGACGTCGCCCCCTTCAGCTGTGACGACCCAGAAGCCTACACCGCGGAGGGCATAAAGTGGGCGACTCGGGTCTGCCACGACACCCATCTGGCGACCCTAAACTTCGCCCAAGACAACGCTCGAGCTGCCGCAGAGCTTCTACTCGGCTGTTCCTTCCTGGCGACTCGTTCCGAGCCCTCCGTCTTCTCGGCCCTGGGCTACGTCGCCCCGAAGACGGCCGAGGTGGTTGGGGTTCGAGACAAGTTCAAGGGCGAGGCTGACGCCTTCATGTCTTCGGTTTGGGCTTCGCGCAAGAAAGGGTAGAAGTACGTGGAGGGGATTCAGAAGTCCCGGAAGCGGCCGAGCGTAGGTGCGAGCTCGAAGAGCGCGGAAGGCACCTCGGGCGGAAGGCCGGCCACGTCGTCTCCGCCGGCAAAGGTTTAAAGTTCGCCTTTGGCACCGGTTAAACGTTTATTTTCCTTTTTGTCGCTGCGTCGACGTACTCGCCGCTTGTGGCGCTTTTGTGAACTCGCTGTGTGGCGTAAAGTTTTTTGGTTAAGTCATGAGTTGGCGATGTTCGTTTTTATCGTGCTTGTTTGCAGACTATGTCGTCGCGACATAAGTCGCCCGCCGGGCGACGCGGTTCTCGCCCTTTTGTGGCCATGTCACATAAGCACTGCTTGGCCGCCCTGCCGGCTACTTGGAGGGAGGACGACGGACCTGGGGAATCCGTGGAGGATGTCGCCCTGGGTCTCGTCGCAGCTCGGAGAAGTAGCTTGCTCGCCGTGGTCAGCGAGGAAGTCGAGGGTGGCGATTCGGCTGAAGCCCAAGGGGACGAGGACCTGATTCTTTTGGCCCTTGCCGTCGAACTGTCCAATGACGCCGAGTAGGATTGCTTTGATGTTTAGTTCGCCCCGGATTCTGGGACGTTTCTTTCGACTTAGTAGTTTTTTCGTCACGCCAGACATGACTTGTAACCCATCGTGGACCGAAGGGGCCTTCCCCTACCAAAATAAAGGGGCGACCGCGAAGTAGTCGCGGTCGCCCCGCTTTGTAACCGTTCATCCAATTATTCACTTGTTTGTTTTTATACGATGGGCGAGGTGCTTCTTGTTCAGACGGGTCGCGAGGTAGTGTAGGGCCGTCGAATATCTTGTCGAAAATGACGCCGCTGGTTAGGTCGAGGTGGTCGACCCTCCTGGAATCTTTTAGAGCGTGGCTACGATCTTAATGGCGCGGTGCTAAGTCGAGGCGCGGCGTGGGGCCGTGTTGCCTCTAGGTCGAGGCGCGGCGCGGAGCCGTGTCACCACTAGGTCGGGGCGCGGCGCGGGGCCGTGTCGCCACTAAGTCGAGGCGCGGCACGGAGCCGTGTCGCCACTAGGTCGAGGCACGGCGCGGAGCCGTGTCGCCACTAGGTCGGGGCGCGGCGCGGGGCCGTGTCGCTACTAGGTCGGGGCGCGGCGCGGAGCCGTGTCACCGTTAGGTCGGGGCGCGGCGCGGAGCCGTGTCGCCTCTAGGTCGAGGCGCGGCGCGGAGCCGTGTCGCCATTAGGTCGAGGCGCGGCGCGGAGCCGTGTCGCCACTAGGTCGGGGCGCGGCGCGGGGCCGTGTCGCCACTAAGTCAAGGCGCGGCGTGGAGCCGTGTCGCCGTTAGGTCGAGGCGCGGACCGGAGCCGTGTCGCCACTAGGTCGGCGCCAACTGTCTGCGAGATGTCTCTCGGACAGTAAGTTAGGGCACCCCGGGTCGGGGGACCGAGGTGCTAGGGGAAGACTTGGGGAACGAAGCCAAATATTCACGGGGGCTTTATCCAGCTACCGCCGAAGACACAGGGACTCGAGTGAATGCGTAGTAGAAGCGTATATTTCTCTGTCGATATGAGGTGCCAACTTGCCCTTATATAGGCAAAACTGGCTTACAGGTGTAAATACATTGCTACCCCCTAAAATGTTATGGTCTTTTTCTAGCCTATGTCACCGTACATCGGCCGAACATGTACTCTCCACCTCGCCGCTACCTACTATATGCGCCGGCATATTCCTAGATTTGCCTTGCCGGTACGGCCCTCCTCCGCCCTTGTCGTCCTCCGTGCCCGCGCGTCGTCCGTGCCAGACGAACTCGCCTCTCCTTCCTTCTCGTCCTAGACGAGGCGCCCTCTCACCTCGTCCGTGGCGGCCGACTTGCTCCCTGCTCCTGTACCTACGTCGCCTAACTGGGACGACTTTGCGCCGTTCAAAGCCCACCGAAGGTCCCTGCATAACATCGTACTCGTTAAACATAATACGTATAGAGAACAGGGTGTACCTCGGCCCGAGGGCTCGGCCGGACTCCCCCAACACCACTATAGTCATATCTTGATTTTTCTGATAGAGTAAACCAAGATCTTTTGTGCCTTAGAGATATATGAGGATATTCCTGACAGCTACCATATGCCTTTTTGTAGGGGATGCACTATGTCTAGCCAATAGATTAACTGCAAATGAAATATCAGGCCTGGTGTAGTTTGGTAGATACATTAATGCTCCGATGATACTGAGATAAGGAACTTCAGGTCCTAGTATCTCTTCATCATCGCCCCTAGTTTTAAAAAGATCTTTATCTCTATCAAAAGATCGAACGACCATAGGAGTCTTTGATGGATATGATTTATCCATATTGAATTTTTCCAAGATTTTCTGGATATAAGCAGACTGATGTACAAGGATTCCTAAGGAAAAATGCTCAAGTTGTAAACCTAAGCAGAATTTGGTTTTACCCAAATCTTTCATCTCAAATTCCATCTTTAGATGATTGCTTACCTCTTGTATGTCTTGTGTAGTTCCAATGACATTGAGATCATCGACATACACTGAGATGATACAAAATCCCTTTGAGGATTTTTTTATGAATACACAAGGGCAATCATCATTGTTTGAGTAACCTTTCTGAAGAAGGAATACACTTAATCGGTTGTACCACATTCTTCTTGATTGTTTTAAGCCATAGAGTGATTTTTGTAATTTTACACAATACATGTTACGATTTGCATTTGGATTCGGGATTTTAAGTCCATCAGGGACTTTCATGTAAATGTCCGAATCGAGTGACCCGTATAAGTATGCGGTCACTACGTCCATCAACTGCATGGATAATTTCATTTGCACTGCCAAAGATATTAAATATCGGAACGTTATTCCACTCATAACAGGAGAGTATGTTTCATCATAATCGATGCTGGGTCTCTGCGTGAACCCTTGTGCTACAAGTCTCGCTTTGTATCTCACCACCTCATTGTTTTTATTTCTTTTTCGAACGAAAACCCAATTTGCTCCCACAGGGAAGACATTTTGAGGAGTTGGTATTACTGAAGTAAATACCTCTCTTTTCTTGAACGAGCGCAATTCTGCCTCTATTGCTTCCTTCCATTTGGACCAATCTGAGCGCTTGAGGCACTCTGCCACGGACTTAGGTTCTGGATCCAATTGAAGGTTCTTAGCAATTTTTGAGAAGAAGTAAATGTCAACAACTGTAGTCTTTCTATTAAAAGATTCTCCTGAATCAATATAGTTTATGGAAATTTCATTATCATCTTCTAACTCATTGTGATTTCCCTCAACATTAGAGTTAGGATGTTCCGATCTCCCAGCACTTAAATTTATGTGCACATTTTTGCTGGGTTGTGGATGTTGAGCATCCGACAAATATTTCTCCTTTTGAGATTGATTTGCATTTACTGTTTGAGGATTTAGAGTCCTTTGTTTTCGTGGACGCTTTTGAGAAGCTGGATCCTTTGTGGCAGAAGTTCTCCCCCTTTTGCTCTCATTAGGGAGTTGAGTGGTTTTATTACATACCTCCACTCTTTCTGGCACATTAACCGCCGGAATATGTGATTTTGTTACACCTTTATGGTCAGTAAATGCATCTGGCAGGTTATTTGCAATGTGTTGCAAATTTATGATTCTCTGAACTTCAGATTCAGATTCTTTAGTACGTGGGTCTAATGATTGAATGCCAGTGACATTCCAATCTATTTCTTGGCATTCTTTGTGGTACTTGTCTTTATCTCCCCCTAATGCCGGGAAATGATTTTCATCGAAGATGCAATCAGCGTACCGGGCTGTAAATAAGTCCCCTGTTAGGGGCTCGAAGTATTTAATTATCGACAGAGAATTATACCCCACATAGATCCTTAATTTTCTATGAGGGCCCATTTGTGTACGCTGCGGTGGTGATATTGGCACGTATACAGTGCAGCCAAATTGACACAGATGGGAAATACTTGGTTGATTTCCATGTACTAACTGCAACGGGGAAGCCGTATGATATGCAGTTGGACGAATTTGGATTAATTCTGCGGCGTGTAAAACCACATGACCCCAACAAGATGTTGGTAGATTTGAATTCTGTAAAACTGGTCGAGCGATTAATTTGACTCTTTTAATAAGAGATTCAGCCATACCATTTTGGGTATGTACATAAGGTACAGAGTGCTCTAGATTTATGCCTAATGTTAGGCAATAATCATTAAATGCTCGCGAAGTGAATTCTGCAGCATTATCCATTCAAATGGTTTTTTATCCTGTGTTTAGGATAATTCGCTCTTAATTTGATAATTTGAGCGATTATTTTAGCAAATGCATGGTTCCTTGTGGATAATAAACACACATGCGACTATCTTGTAGATGCGTCGATTAAAACCATGAAATATCTGAATGGTCCAGATAATGGCTGAATTGGACCACATATATCTCCTTGAATGCATTCAAGGAAATTAAGTGGTTCATTTCGTATCTTAAGATTGTCTTAAGCTTAATTTCCCTGTAGCACATGCGGTGCATACGAAATATGAGGATTTGGAAAATTTTACAAGCTTTAAGTCATGACTAACAGAATTTTCAATAATTTTTCTCATCATCCCTATGCCGGGATGACCAAGCCGATCATGCCAAACCTTGAATTTATCAAGATTTTGAAAAATTACTTTGTACGTAACATGTTGAATTGGTCTAATGTATGTGTAGTACAATCTAGTTTTTTAAAAGGGAATTTTTTTCAAGTATTTGTTTTTCATATCCGTTATTTTTAGTGATGAGGAGACTTTCGTCATTGCACTCAACACTAGTTTCAATGTGGAAACCATTCTTACAGATATCTTTAAAATTGAGTAGGGTACGAGTTGAATCGGGATACAAGAGCGCATCTTCTATTGTGATTTTCGTACCCATAGGGAGAATGATTGTGGCTTGACCAGAGCTTATGATTATGGCATCGCGTCCAGCGATAGTCATAATATTTTCTTTACCCTTTTTTAGAGTTTGAAAATATTTCATTTCCCTTAAAATTGTGTTAGTGGTGCAACTATGCACTAAACATATTTCCTCCTCCATTAGATTGTCTTGAAAAAATCTATATAAAGTAAAAGAAAATTCATTATGAACTTGAATTTATATAGAACACATACATCATATATTTAACTATTATGTCCGAGGTACATAATAATACAAATGCAATAAAGGACAATATAGTACGTCTTTACAACTTTAATACGTACAATATGTAGGCTATTGACATATTCTATGGATAGATTGGAGATTAATTGAGATCTCCATACATGTCTTGGGAATTGAATTCCACAAGCATGTCGTCAAGGTCCATAGGGTCATCATTTTTCTTGGCTTGTTCTTGATTTTTCTTCTGAGGAAGAGTTTGAGAACATCCTGCCTCCAGAGTGATGTCTGGTTGTTCGTTGAAGTGAGCTTCAAATTTTGCCCCTTGGACTTGTTTGCCCTTGCCTTTGGATTGGAGATACAAGTCGACCAGGTGTTTTGGAGTTCGGCATTTCTTGGTATGATGATTCGTACATCCACATTTTTGACAAACTTGAGAGTTGTCTTTGGAGTCATTTTTCTTGAAATGACCTTTGCCCTTATCAAACTTGTTAAATTTATGCTTGTTGCCTTGTTTCCACTTTCCTTTGAACTCTTTGCGGTTCCTTTTATGACCATTAAATTTGTTCTGAGTATTGGTGTGAACCTCTGGTATTGCCATAGTGCCCGTTGGGCGACTTTGATGATTCTTCATAAGAAGTTCATCATGCTTCTCAGCTTGAAGAAGCGTGTAAATCAACTCAGAATGTTTGGTGTATTTTTGTTGACGATATTACTGTTGCAATATACGCATAGAGGGGTGGAAAGTACATAAGGGCTTCTCAATCAGATCGGCGTCCGAAACAGTCTTGTCGCAGAATCTCAACTTAGCGTTGATCTTATGAATAGCGGAGTTGTAATCCGCTACGGATTTAAAATCCTAAAAATGAATGTTGGACCATTCGCGTTGTGCTTTGGGTAGCATGACCGCTTTTTGTTGGTCATAACGCTCCTTGAGGGCGGTCCATAGGGCTAGTGGATCTTCCTCCATGGGATACTCGATTTTGAGATCGGGATGGAGATGATGCCCGATAAAATGCAAAGCTGCATATTTTGTTCTCTCTGGTAGAGCCTCCTCTCCTTTTTGAGGAGGATTTATGGTAGCACCAAGACCACGACCTAATAAATTGATTTTAAGGTCCATGGCCCAAGTCAGATAGTTGCTCCCATCTAAGGCAAGTTTGGCAAAATCCTTCTTGGATATGTCTGCCATTGTCCTGCATGAAATGATCATGCTTGTATTAATTTACTTTTAATGATACAAAAAGGTTGCGTAAAAATTTCGGTCAAGATGATTCTTTAACAACCAAAGTGTAGATCTTCATTATAGTATAGACGATAGAAATTATCGCTAATATTTTTGGACTTCATTTCTGAGGAAATGAGTGATATTATAATCATCACCAAAAATATAGACTTTATACTTTTTGAATTTTGGTTTAAGCACTTTGAAGGTATTCATTGTATATCGGTGTAGACCTCGCAGTAATAGGCGAAATAAATCGCCGCTATTATCGTGGACTCCATTCTAAAGAACGAGCGATGCTACAATCGCAGCTATTGATATAGTCTCCATTACCTTATGTATTTGCCAAAATTTTAGAAGATAATCACTTAAATATGTGCAAATTTGCATAATTTTCCGCAAATTTTAAAGCAAACTTAGGCTTTAAATGAGAATTTATGAGCAGAAAAGAGTAATATTGCAATAAAGTAATTGCAAAATAAAATGCATACTATAGAATTATGGAGGTAATACAAACTTAATGCATGATTACATATTAATATATGTAAATACCAAGACCTGAGGGTCTGAAATGCAAGATTACATAAAGTTTGAGGGCTAATATGCAATTTGGTAGAAAACTAGGGCTAAAGTGCAATTGACAGTAAACCTGAGGGTTAAACTGCTTAATTGCAATATTAATTTCAACTGATGCTGAAAATAACATAATTATACGAAAGCCTAGGGGCTAAACAACAAATATACAGCCCCCAGGTTTTTTTTATTGATGCATGACCGGATGGGCCTTTTGGCCGGCCTGTGAGGCCTATGAGGCGTGCCGGCCTTTTTGGCTTGGTTTGGCCCGCGGGGCCTATTGGGCCCTTGAGGCAAGCCGACCGGCCCATCACCCACCCGAGCCCATGATGGACTCCTTAAGTCGGCCGGTTAGGGGAGTTAGGGTTTCCCCTAACCGCCGCTGCCGGCATGCGGGTGATGGGTGGGCGGGCCACCGGGAGGGAGCCAATGCCGTCGGTGGGAGCCGAGCCGCCGGAGGCAGGAGCTCGACCGCCGGGGAATGAGGGGCGCCGGAGGGCGCCGCCGCCATTGAAGAGCGCGTGCGGGCGGGAGATAAGTGGCGCGGCGGGGCCGGGAGGCCAACCGCCGCCGTTGGAGGCGCCGCCCGGGACGGATCGGAGTGGCGAGCCGATCGCCGCCAGTGCCACGCGGTCGAGGAAGGCCGCCCTTGCCTGGAGCTGGTCGCCGGAGAGACGCCGGAGGGCGCCCTCGCCGTTGCTGGTTGGAGAAGAATCCGCTGTGTGGCCCCATCCACCGTCGCTGTTCATACCGGGGAAGAAGGGAGGCGGCGGAGGAGCGGCGAACGCCGGGTCTAAGATGGCCTGGACCGGGCTTTGCCATGGCCACCAAGGCGACGAAGCGCGCGGCGGGGAGGCTTCGCCGGTCGCAGAGGCTTCAGGCGTCGGTGGAATGAGGCCCCTGATGGGATTCGTAGCATAGAAAACAAAAATTTTCCTACGAGATGCAAACGAAAACCTAGATCCAATCTAGAAAACCAAGATCCAATCTAGAAGAAGCTTGCAACGAGAGACAGATCATATTTACATACCCTCGACAAACACGTCAACGCAGCGGAGAATTTGACCGCTGTCGATGAAGCCCGCAGCCTCCCGCAGCTAGGTTATACCTCCCAGCCGCGAGAGGGATCTTCTCGTGTTCCAATCCGATCAAGCACCGCAACGAGCGGCACCTCCGAGATGTGCACACGTACGGCTCGATGACGTCTCCTCCTTCTTGATCCAGCAAGGTGAGGTGGAGAGGTAGATGAGATCTCTAGCAGCACGACGGTGTGGTGGTGGATGTGGTGGAGAAATTCCTGCAGGGCTTCGCCTAAGCAGCTGCGGGAGAGGAGTAGATGGGAGAGAGGGAGGGGCTGGCGGCTATGGTTCAAGGGAGGCTGCGCCCAGCCCTCCCCCCTTTATATAGGCTCGGTACTGTTCACGTGAACAGTACGTGAACAGTAACTTGCCTCCCAAGTTCCCCTTTTCCTTTATCTTATCTCTCCTATTTTTAAGGGATATCGATCTTATCCATCTAGGAAGAGGGGGGTTATTGTTCACGTGACACTATTCACGTGTGTACTGTTCATGCAGTACCCTTGGTCCATGTGGACCCCTCCGGGATAAGTGGGCCCTACTCTAGAACCCTCCGGAACCTTCTAGAACTTCTCCGGAACTCTGTCGGAAAAATCCCGAACCTTTCCGAAACCCTAAAAATACTTTCCCATATATGAAATTATATCTCCGGACCATTCCGGAGCTCCTCGTGACGTCCTGGATCCCATTCGAGACTCCGAACAAAATTTCAGTCTCACCATATTAATATCTCATTCTCTACCCTAGCATCAACGAACCTTAAGTGTGTGACCCTACGGGTTCGGGAATATGCGGACATGATCGAGACACCTCTCCGATCAATAATCAATAGCGAGACCATGGATGTCCATATTGATTCCCACATATTCAACGAATATCATTTATCGGTTGAACCACGATGTCGAATGTTCCATTCCTTTGTCTCACGATATTTTACTTGCCCGAGATTTGATCGTCGGTATCACCATACCTAGTTCAATCTCGTTTCCTGGTAAGTACTCTTTACTCGTTCCGTAATACAACATCCTCTGTGACTAACTCCTTAGTCCCTTGCTTGCAAGCGATATCGAATGTGCATTACCGAGTGGGCCCAGAGAATATCTCTCCGTCACGTGGATGGACAAATCCCACTCTTGATACATGCAACCCAACAAGTACTTTTCGAGATACCTGAAAGACACCTTTATGATCACCCTGTTACGGCGTGATGGTTGATGCCCTCAAAGCATTCTTCCGGTACTAGGGAGTGGCATTATCTCATGGTCGAAGGACTAGAACATTTAACATATGATAGCTGAAGCAAATAAAACTTAGTGACACGATCAAATTGCTACGCTCAACTTGGGTCTATCCATCACATCATTCTCCTAATGATATGACCTTGTTATTAATTAACAACTCATGTTCATGGTTAGGAAATCTTAACCATCAATTAATCAACAAGCTAGTGTTAGAGGATCACTAGGGACACGGTGTTGTTTATATAACCACACAAGTAATAATGTTTCCAATTAATATAATTATAGCATGGAGAATAAACTTTATCATGAACTTGAAATATGACAAATAACAACTTTATTTATTACCTCTAGGGCATATTTCCAACAGTCTCCCACTTGCACTAGAGTCAATAATCTAGTTTACATTGGTAAAGGTCTAACACCCATGGACTCCTGGTGCTGATCATGTTTTGCTCGTGGAAGAGGTTTAGTCAACGGGTCCGCCACATTCAGATCCGTATGTACTTTGCAAATCTTTATGTCACCTTCTTTGACATACTCACGAATAGTGTGAAAGCGGCGCTTGATGTGCTTGGAATTCTTGTGAGACCTTGGCTCTTTGGCGTTCGCTATGGCACCAGTGTTGTCACAGTAGATAGCCATAGGGTCTAACGCGCTAGGAACCACACCAAGTTCAATCATGAACTCTCTCATTTAGACACCTTCCTGTGCTGCTTCAGCAGCAGCCACATACTCCGCTTCAGTTGTAGATGCCGCGATGACGCTCTGCTTCGAGCTTCTCCAGCTCACTGCTGCACCATTCAAAATGAATACATATCCTGATTGAGATTTAGAGTCATCTATGTCTGTGTTGAAGCTAGCATCGACGTAACCCTTTACGACAAGCTCTTCATCACCACCATAGACTAGAAACATGTCCTTAGTCCTCTTCAGGTACTTAAGGATATTCTTAACTGCTGTCCAGTGTTCCACTCCTGGATCACTCTGGCATCTGCTCGTCAAACTAAGAGCATGGGACATATCCGGTCTAGTACACAGCATGGCATACATGATAGAGCCTATGGCCGAGGCATAGGGGATATTACTCATCTTTTCTCTATCTTCTGTCGTAGCCGGACACTGAGCCTTGCTCAATATCTTACCTTGCAACATGGGCACGAACCCTTTCTTTGACTCATCCATTCTGAACTTCTTCAGAACCTTGTCAAGGTATGTGCTTTGATTAAGTGCTATCAGGCGTTTTGACCTATCTCTATAGATCTTAATGCCTAATATGTAAGCAGCTTCACCAAGGTCTTTCATTGAAAAATTCTTATTCAAATAACCTTTTACACTTTCAAGAAGTTCTATATCATTTCCAATCAATAATATGTCATCCACATATAATACCAGAAATGCTACAGAGCTCCCACTCACTTTCTTGTAAATACAAACCTCCTTGTAATTTTGGACAAATCCAAAACCTTTGATCACCTCATCAAATCGAAGGTTCCAACTCCGGGATGCTTGCTTCAGTCCATAGATGGAACGCTGAAGTTTGCATACTTTACCAGCATCCTTAGGATCGACAAAACCTTCGGGTTGCACCATATACAACTCTTCCTCAATGTTACCATTAAGGAACGTAGTTTTGACATCCATCTGCCAAATTTCATAATCAAAAAATGCAGCAATTGCTAGTAGAATCCGAACAGACTTTAGCATCGCTACCGGTGAGAAGGTCTCATCGTAGTCAACTCCTTGAATTTGTCGAAACCCTTTTGCGACAAGTCGAGCTTTATAGACGGTCACATTACCATCAGCGTCTGTTTTCTTCTTAAAGATCCATTTGTTCTCAACGGCCTTCCGACCATCAGGGAGGTCAACCAAAGTCCACACTTGGTTATCATACATGGATCCCATTTCGGATTTCATGGCGTCTAGCCATTTCTTGGAGTCTGGGCCCATCATCGCTTCCTCATAGTTCGCGGGTTCGTCGTTGTCCAACAACAAGACATTCATGACAGGATTACCGTACCATTCAGGAGCGGTACGTGTCCTAGTCGACCTGCGAAGTTCAGTAGCAGCCTCGTTTGAAGTTTCATGATCATCATCATTAGCTTCCTCTCTAGGTGGTGAAGGCTGCACTGGAACATCTTCCGTCGCTGCGCCACTCTCCAATTCGAGAGAAGGTTCATCAACCTCGTTCAGCTCTACTTTCCTCCCACTCACTTCTTTCGAGAGAAACTCCTTCTCAAGAAAGGATCCATTCTTGGCAACAAAGACTTTGCCCTCGGATCTGTGATAGAAGGTATACCCAATTGTTTCTTTAGGGTATCCTATGAAGACACATTTTTTCCGCTTTGGTTTCGAGCTTATCAGGCTGTAACTTCTTTACATAAGCATCGCATCCCCAAACTTTAAGAAACGATATCTTAGGCTTTTTACCATACCATAACTCATATGGAGTTGTTTCAACGGATTTTGATGGAGCCCTATTTAAAGTGAATGCGGCTGTCTCTAATGCATAACCCCAAAACGATAGTGGCAGATCGGTAAGAGACATCATAGACCGCACCATATCCAATAGAGTGCGATTACGACGTTCGGACACACCATTGCGCTGTGGTGTTCCTGCTGGCGTGAGTTGTTGAACAATTCCACACTTCTTCAAATGCATACCAAACTCGTAACTCAAATATTCACCTCCACGATCAGATCGTAGAAACTTAATTTTCTTGTTACGATGATTTTCTACTTCACTCTGAAATTCTTTGAACTTTTCAAACGTTTCAGACTTGTGTTTCATTAAGTAAATATACCCATATCTACTTAAATCATCCGTGAAGGTTAGGAAATAACGATATCCACCGCGCGTAGAAGAACTCATTGGTCCACACACATCAGTATGTATGATTTCCAACAATTCACTTGCCCGCTCCATTGTTCCAGAGAACGGGGTTCTAGTCGTCTTGCCCATAAGGCATGGTTCACATGTATCAAATGATTCAAAGTCAAGTGATTCCAGAAGTCCATTAGAATGAAGCTTCTTCATGCGATCTACACCAATATGACCTAAACGGCAGTGCCACAAGTATGTGGTATTATCACTATTTACTTTGCATCTTTTGGCATCAATATTATGAACATGTGTGTCACTACAATCAAGATTTAACAAGAATAAACCATTCACAATGGGTGCATGACCATAAAAGATATTTCTCATATAAATAGAACAACCATTATTCTCAGACTTAAATGAATAACCGTCTCGCAATAAACAAGATCCAGATATAATGTTCATGCTTAACGCAGGCACCAAATAACAATTATTGAGGTTTAAAACTAATCCCGAAGGTAGACGTAGAGGGAGCGTGCCGACGGCGATCACATCAACCTTGGAGCCATTTCCAACGCGCATCGTCACCTCATCCCTTGCTAGTCTTCGTTTATTCTGCAGTTCCTGTTTCGAGTTACAAATATTAGCAACCGAACCAGTATCAAATACCCAGGCACTACTACGAGTACTACTAAGGTAAACATCAATAACATGTATATCAAATATACCTTTCTTCTTGATGTTGCCAGCCTTCAAATCTGCCAAGTACTTGGGGCAGTTACGCTTCCAGTGGCCACTCTCCTTGCAATGGAAGCACTTAGTGTCAGGTTTAGGGCCAGCCTTGGGTTTCTTCGCGGGAGTGGCAACTTTCTTGCCACCCTTCTTGAAGTTTCCTTTCTTGCCCTTCTTCTTGAAACTGGTGGTCTTATTGACCATCAACACTTGATGTTCCTTCTTGATTTCCACCTCAGCAGCTTTCAGCATCGCGAACAGTTCGGGAAGCGTCTTCTGCATGCCTTGCATATTATAGTTCATCACAAAGCTCTTGTAGCTTGGTGGCAGTGACTGGAGAACCCTGTCAATCCCCAACTGATTGGGAATGACTACACCCAACTGACTTAGGCGATCGGCGTACCCAGACATTTTGAGTACGTGCTCACTGACGGAGCTGTTCTCCTCTATCTTACAGTTAAAGAACTTCTCAGAGGTTTCATAGCTCTCCACACGGGCATGAGTCTGAAATATCACTTTCAGTTCCTCAATCATCTCATATGCCCCGTGTTTCTCAAAACGTTTTTGGAGATCAGGTTCTAAACCATACAGAATGGCGCACTGAACTATCGTGTGGTCATCTTTGCGAGATTGATAGACATTCCTGACATCCTCAGGAGCGTCATTAGCAGGGGCCTGACCCAGCGTTGCATCAAGGACATAAGCCTTCTGTGCAGCAGTGAGGATGATCCTCAGATTGCGGTACCAGTCCGCGAAGTTGCTTCCATTGGATTTCAGTTTCTCTTTCTCTAGGAACGCATTAAAATTGAGCGACGGAGCTACGGGCGAGCCATTGATCTACAACATATTTGCAAAGGCATTTAGACTATGTTCATGATAATTAGTTCAAATTAATCAAATTACTAATGAACTCCCACTAAACTCAACATCCCTCAAGTTGTTTAGTGATACATGATCCAAATCCACTATCCCAAGTCCGATCATCACGTGAGATGGGGTAATTTCAATGGTGAACATCAACATGTTGATCATATCATCCATATGACTCATGTTTAACCTTTCGGTTCGATGTGTTCCGAGGCCATGTCTGTACATGCTAGGCTCGTCAAGCTAACCAAAGTATTTCCGCATGTGTAAAACTGGCTTACACCCGTTGTATGTGAGCGTAGAGTTTATCACACCCGATCATCACGAGGTGCTTCAAAACGACGAACTTTCGCAACGGTGCATACTAAGGGAGAACACATTTTATCTTGATATTAGTGTGAGGGATCATCTTATAATGCTACCGCCGTACTAAGCAAAATAAGATGCATAAAAAGGATAAACATCACATGCAAGAATAATGTGACATGGTATAGCCTTTTCTTCTTTTGCGCCTTTGATCTCCATCTCCAACGCACCGGCACGATCTCCATCATCACCAGCATGACGCCTAACTCCTTGGGCGTCGCACATGATAGTCACCACCACGTGTTGCAACTACAACTGTTGCTACCACTAGCGATAAAGTAATGCAATTACATGGCGTTTGGAGTTGACACGCAGGTCATACAATAAATATTAAAGACAACCATGTGGCTCCTGCCGGTTGCCGTACTCATCGACATGCAAGCCGTGAAATATTACAAAACATGATCATCTCATACATCACATATATCACATCACATCTTGGCTATACCACATCACATGCCCCCTGCAAAAACAAGTTAGACGCCTCTACTTATTGTTTGCAAGTTTTACGTAGCTTCTAGGGGTTGTATACAAGAACCGTTCTTACCTACGCAAAGCCACAACGTGGATTCAATTATTGCTATAAACTTTTCCAAGCCTCCCGTTGCAAATTAGATTTCACTATAGCAAGAGAGACAGACACCCGCCAGCTGCTTATGCAATACAAGTTGCATGTCGAGCGCAGAACCGGTCTCATGTGCGAGGACATGTAAAGTTGGTCCGGGCCGCTTCATCTTGCTATCCCGCAAAATCCAAAGTGCACGAAAAGAGGTAGCAACAAGAGAATCAACGCCCACAATCCAATTGTGTTCTACTCGTACAAAGCATCTACGCATAGACCTGGCTCTGATACTGACGATGCCATGCCCCCGGGGTATACCAGCGGAGGAGGAAGTCGGCCCCGACAGCACGGGGTAGCCCAGGCCCACGACTCGGAATCCGACTGGGATACCGGGGCGCATCATCAACTTGGAGTACAAGACATGTATATTTAGTAGGTCTAGTTGCAAACCGACTAGGACTCTACCTTGTAACCGACTCGGACTCATGTAACCCTACCCCTCGACCACCTATATAAGGGGAGGTAGGGGCCTCCCGATCGGCAGACTTAGATCTAGACTCAAATCTCCACACAGACAACCACCTCTGCACATACCTCTCATACGAGGCAACCTTCAATACAATCCACAAAGGCAGGACGTAGGGTATTACCTCATCTTGAGGGCCTGAACCTGGGTAAATCCTTGTCTCGTGTGCACCCCTTTGGATTCTCTATGCGTACGCCGCCCTATATTCATTATTGCCGGATCAAAACACCGACAGATACCACTGATGGGATTCGTAGCATAGAAAACAAAAATTTTCCTACGAGATGCAAACGAAAACCTAGATCCAATCTAGAAAACCAAGATCCAATCTAGAAGAAGCTTGCAACGAGAGACAGATCATATTTACATACCCTCGACAAACACGTCAACGCAGCGGAGAATTTGACCGTTGTCGATGAAGCCCGCAGCCTCCCGCAGCTAGGTTATACCTCCCAGCCGCGAGAGGGATCTTCTCGTGTTCCAATCCGATCAAGCACCGCAACGAGCGGCACCTCCGAGATGTGCACACGTACGGCTCGATGACGTCTCCTCCTTCTTGATCCAGCAAGGTGAGGTGGAGAGGTAGATGAGATCTCCAGTAGCACGACGGTGTGGTGGTGGATGTGGTGGAGAAATTCCTGCAGGGCTTCGCCTAAGCAGCTGCGGGAGAGGAGTAGATGGGAGAGAGGGAGGGGCTGGCGGCTAGGGTTCAAGGGAGGCTGCGCCCAGCCCTCCCCCCTTTATATAGGCTCGGTACTGTTCACGTGAACAGTACGTGAACAGTAACTTGCCTCCCAAGTTCCCCTTTTCCTTTATCTTATCTCTCCTATTTTTAAGGGATATCGATCTTATCCATCTAGGAAGGGGGTTACTGTTCACGCGACACTATTCATGTGTGTACTGTTCATGCAGTACCCTTGGTCCATGTGGACCCCTCCGGGATAAGTGGGCCCCTACTCTAGAACCCTCCGGAACCTTCTAGAACTTCTCCGGAACTCTGCCGGAAAAATCCCGAACCTTTCTGAAACCCTAAAAATACTTTCCCATATATGAAATTGTATCTCCGGACCATTCCGGAGCTCCTCGTGACGTCCTGGATCCCATCCGAGACTCCGAACAAAATTTCGGTCTCACCATATTAATATCTCATTCTCTACCCTAGCATCAACGAACCTTAAGTGTGTGACCCTATGGGTTCGGGAATATGCGGACATGATCGAGACACCTCTCCGATCAATAATCAATAGCGGGACCATGGATGTCCATATTGATTCCCACATATTCAACGAATATCATTTATCGGTTGAACCACGATGTCGAATGTTCCATTCCTTTGTCTCACGATATTTTACTTGCCCGAGATTTGATCGTCGGTATCACCATACCTAGTTTAATCTCGTTTCCTGGTAAGTACTCTTTACTCGTTCCGTAATACAACATCCTCTGTGACTAACTCCTTAGTCCCTTGCTTGCAAGCGATATCGAATGTGCATTACCGAGTGGGCCCAGAGAATATCTCTCCGTCACGTGGATGGACAAATCCCACTCTTGATACATGCAACCCAACAAGTACTTTTCGAGATACCTGAAAGACACCTTTATGATCACCCTGTTACGGCGTGATGGTTGATGCCCTCAAAGCATTCTTCCGGTACTAGGGAGTGGCATTATCTCATGGTCGAAGGACTAGAACATTTAACATATGATAGCTGAAGCAAATAAAACTTAGTGACACGATCAAATTGCTACGCTCAACTTGGGTCTATCCATCACATCATTCTCCTAATGATATGACCTTGTTATTAATTAACAACTCATGTTCATGGTTAGGAAATCTTAACCATCAATTAATCAACAAGCTAGTGTTAGAGGATCACTAGGGACACGGTGTTGTTTATATAACCACACAAGTAATAATGTTTCCAATTAATACAATTATAGCATGGAGAATAAACTTTATCATGAACTTGAAATATGACAAATAACAATTTTATTTATTGCCTCTAGGGCATATTTCCAACAGCCCCATGGGCACCGGTGCTGAGCGCGTGAGGAGCCGCTGGCGTCTGCCGCCGCTGAGAGGGCGAGGCGGCGAGCTCGTCTGCCGATCGGGGCCAGTGCTGTTGTCGGAGATGTGGCATCCTCCAAGAGGCGATTAGGCGTGGAAATACGCGAAGCCATCGTTGGAGGATGGAGCGCGCGGCGAGGACGGCGACGGCGACGAGTACGGCGGCGGCGCCGGCGTGATGGAGAAGCCGAAGGTGGAAGAAGTGCGGTGATGGCGACCTCTACGGTTGCAATAACGGTGAGAATCTCTTGAATGATTCTCTCAGCCATTTCTCACCTTTTCTTCCTCTCAGTTCTTCTTCTTCTTCGAAGTGTTCTTCTCTGTTCTTGCTGTTCTTTGCTTGTTGGTTGGCCGAAGTGTTTGCTCGGTAGAGGCAGTGCTGATAACGTGTTGTAATATGGATTGGAGACAGTGAAATAGATAATAAACAGTAATCCTCTTTATTGATGAATGAAGTCTTTTATAGGATTACATGGGATGCGAGCAACCGGCAGCAGTTGCCATTTTAGCAACCGCTTGACGGTTCCTTAAGCATGGATTAATATAATTCTAACAATTTAAACAAGTTAAAGTGCAGCAATTGCATAACCAAAAGGGTACAGCACAAAAGGACCACCATCAATCATTGTCAGAAGCTTTTGCAACCAATATTCAGGGAATTTGGCACACTGAACATCCTGAACAACATGAGGCAACGGTGGCAGATACTTAATTAAGAACCATTCTTTACCTGGTTTTTGTTCTATATTAGCAGCGGTCGATGACAACATGCCACAATGTCGTTTTGACAATGTTGAAGGTGCACACGTCTCCTTCCTTGAGCCTGTTCTCCCGGCAGAAGATCTTCCAGCCTAGTCCAAGCTTAAAGACCCATTCATAGGCGACACCATGCACTTGCCAAGACCTTGTGCTCTCCATTGAGGTCTTGAGCGTGATCGTGCAATCTTCCTTAAACCCGATCGCCTGGCAGAATTTCTTGGGCAAAGGCTGCAAGCCGTTACAATCGCATAGGTTATGTATATCACAGTTCAAGAGGGTATGATGACAGTGTTATACACGAACTGATAATACTCAGTCAAGTTAAGTGCTTTGATAGATTGGTTTATATTCTTCTGTTCAGAAGACTTTAATCCTATCTTTGTTTTCCAAATACATTCCTAACTTGCTCATAGAGTATGAAAATGATTGTGCTTACAAGAAACATTTTAAGCGCATAGGTGTTGATCTCCTTCTTTGCCCAAGACGGCGGCCCAATCTCGTAGACACATATGTTCCTCGATGATTCGTTCTTCCAAGTTCCGGAGCTTTTTGTCCTTCTTTTGTCTTCACCACTTGATCTGTCGTTCTTGCTCTTACGTTTCCTACTGGAAGAAGGTGTTTCCTTTTGGCTTTCCATTTCTGCAAATGCTCAGAAGAGAATACTAGTAAATGCATTTAGCTCATAATTTAATCCACTGCCAAGATATTCGTAAGACCGAAAAAAAGTTTGTTTACTCACTTTGCTCAGTCTGCTGAGACGAACTTGTCTCGTTGCTCTGCTCAGTTTGCTGTAGCAAATTTGTTTCCTCACTCTGCTCAGTTTGCTGAAATATGATGCCCTGTTTTTTGAACCTTTTCTCAAGTCCATTAAGCCCAAACACCTCGATTGTAAACAACATGTTGCCTTGATATCTGATCAACAGAACTTCGCCTTCTGTCATACCATGAAACTCCAGAAACTTTGACCAGCCACCTGCGAAGGACACGTTTGCTCCATCCTTCTCGAGCTCGATGTGCCAAATTTTGCCGGTCACGAAAGTAGCCATCCGGCTATTCAGCTGCTCTTCAGATACGTATCTTCGTCGCACAAACTCAGCAGGAATAGGCTGCATGAACGGATGAAATTGGATAATGCAGTGAACATACTAATCCGCTCATGGTATATTTGAAGACTTAATTTTGAACATTTAACCAGAAGAGTGTGCAAACCATCTTTTCCATGCAATCATGCTGAAGCAGCCTGATGAACTGCGGTCTACGAGCACGACCGGTCTCGATCTGGGTTGCCCTCGGAACGCCCGGAACTGAACATGAACAAGAGTTAATTAGTTGTCTGATGTTTGAGCTATGAGCCGTGGGAACTCAAGACTGAACGCACACTCAAAATTACAGACTGACTCTCTCGTTTTTCTTTGTTTTGGGAATAGAATTACTGAACTAGTAGCCCAGGAATAAAACTAAAGATTGCATACTTAATTGATCAAAACATATTTACTGATTTAATAGCCCAAGAATAAAACTAAAGATTGTATATTGAATTGATCAAAACATATTCTTAAAAGATTATCCACTCATCCTGGACAAAATAGATAATTTTTTTACTTTAGTGCAAATTTGCTACAAGTTGCATTTGTAGTTGCAATTATAGCAGAGGCACAGTCCGTACGCACCGGTGATTGTTTGGCCGAACCCTTTGAGGAGGAAGCTGGTGTCGAACGCCTTGACGGTGAGCACGCCGCGCCCTTCGTGCCGGAGCACCAAGAACCAGCAGACGTCGATGCCGTGCGCGCCTACGAACTCCGGCCAGCCGCGACCCAGGAACGCGCCATCGCCGTCCCGGCAGACCTCGACGGGCCAGACCTTGCCGAATGGGCTGACGATGAGGGCCGTCCGACGGGTCTTCCCGGTGCCGTTGTCTCCCGCATCAAAGCACCTAGCGAGCTCGTCGGAGATGCGCTGCGTAATAATCAACGTGGCTCGTCACGAAATGATCAGAGATTGAGATGTGCAGCAGTACAGCAGTGGCTTTGTTCGTACCAGCTTCTTGGAGGAATCAGGCAGCATCACCTTCAGCTGCTTGGTCATGGTGCGGGCGACGTGTTTGCCGGACGATCCCATGACGACCGGGCACGTAGAAGAAGATGGGGAATTTGCCGGTCTCTCTGCCTTCTTCGCTACAGAAGGAATGCAGGTATATATGACTCTTCGAATCTGTTTTACTTCTTTTATTTCACATTTATATAATCTCACAGAACGCGAAATGGGAAGTAGAATGGTTGTTTGACTTGTTCCTCCTTGATGCATGCGATGGTCAGACTCCCGGTGCATTCGCATCCCTAACACTCACGGATTAGGCGCTAAAGTGGACACATTAGTTTGTTCTCTCCGTTCACTCCTCGAAGTTCGCCTACCGCGTCCCAATTAAGAAATGGAGCATCAGCGTACCTAGCACCCATGAATTAAACGTTAAAATAGACTTATAAGCTTTTTCCCTCCATTTATTCCTTTAGACTTATTTTACCACATCCTCTAGGATGCTCCTAATGAAATGACATCGGCTGTGTCTTAAAACATACCAAAGCTGATGTGACAGTCTAATTGAGAACCTGAGAGCGCGATACTGTATCATAAATACCATATGACTCTAATCACGAAACCAACACGAGTTATTGTCGAAATCAATCCCATGTGCATCTTCCATTGATTTGGATTAAACCTTGAGATGAGTTTTGATGTGTTATTGCGGCTTAATCTTTCACGACACTCCACCTTCAGTAGCAATAATAATCGCATGTTTACAATAGTAGTCGCTAACTCAACAGCAACAAAATGTCAACCCCTTAAATCAAAGGAATAACGTGGATGAACCGTATAGATTCAGCGGGTAATCTTCCACTCATCGTAGGAACTCACACGTCAGCCTCAGCAATTTTTAAACAACTTCCTCCAAAAACTTGATACAAATATTTACCCTAAAACCACATTGTGATTATTCTCAAAACATAACTTGAAGTTACAATAGCGCATAGACCTGCTTTATAGAGCCGACCCATCTAACTTGGGTTTGACCAACGAGATGGCCTTACTCCTATCCAAACCTGACACTCGGCTAACAGAACAAAAAATGAAAGCAAACTCTAAACTATCTTGGACTCTGCCTATGGAGATTGCTTTATTCTCCGTGCGATCTTTACAAAAACAACTTAAATAAAATGACCGAAATAAACATGGACCCTCTCCGGTGGACGTGTCATTCAGAAGTACTAGAATGGAAAGGCGCGCGTTGCCGCGCCCGTCCTCAAATGATCGATAATTAAAAGGTAGGTTTTTATTGAATCAAGAAATATTTAGAATATTATATTATAAATTGTATGTATAAATAGAATAACAATGGTATTTTAAAGATTTTGATAGAGATCATCTGAGGCATGTGAAATCCAAGGTTTTCATGTCAGAAGAAATTAGAGAAATTCTATTTTACACATGACAGCAAGTTGTACTCGGCCAGTTGTCTCCGAAAAAAAGGAAAGCTCCATTTGCATTGGTTTGGTTTGAAGCATTCGGTCATTGTGTTAATAGTCTGAAGCAAGTATCTCATCATATAATTGCATAAATAAAAGGCATTAATATCTTCATAACAGCACTGTGATCCAGCTGCGGGTTATGCTTCAAAGGAATCAGTAATCGATGATTTGATTTATAATATATGCAGTAACCGAAAATAAGATGCTGGATAACCTGCACAAATAAAAAGTTGATGGAGGTATGTACAATAAAATAAAGTTCTTTTGATAGATTATGCTAGGAATAGCCGATGGAGGTAAATCTCACAAAAGAAATAGCGGCAATTGACCTATAAGGAATTCTAGTCGAAATGATACCGCGTGAAACAAAAATAGGAAAACCAATATTCAATCAATTAATTTGATAGATCAAGCCAGTAAAGAATCAGCGTGAGAAGCAATCTGAATTGGACATCGACCGCACATAACCCACATCCATTCAATCAGCTCATTGTTGAATGGATATAAGCAGTTATATACCATGCAGATGAGTAATTAGAGAGCACTTTAGCTGTGTATTGCATTTCCTTATAGAGATGTAATACCGGGATAATTTTTGAGAATGATACCTCCATATATGCTAGTATAGATCAGTTTGGTATTTCCCTGTTAACATGCAGATACAACTATGTGCAACAGACACAAATTTTTGCCAAAAGAAGAAGAAGCAAAAGCAGTTCAATAACCAAATATAGATGGATTCTTGTTGTATAACACAAAAAGAAGTTTGCATTAACTGCAGGGGAAAGAGTAAGAGCATCTCAGGTGGCAATAGTATTGATATGCATTACTAATGACTGAATGCATGGAATGTTACGATCAGATTCTACATCAGTTAATAGGTCCACAGTTTTTAAAAATTCTACCATTAGCTCAAAGGGCAAAACTGTTGTTAAATAAGATTCAAACACCAAATGATTATTCACATTGTAACCTCATTCAAGTGGGGTTAATCTACTCACCGCAGCCTGTAGGTAGATACACATGCTATGTCCAATATATTTTTTGTGAAGTGATTATATGGAAGCATAATATCAAGAAACAATGTTGCACTTGTATAGGGACAAATGAGCAAACGACAATGACATATGCATAGAAATGTTTCCTCCTTGTAAATATATGAGATACCTTATCTGACTAATGCAAAACAATGAATCGGTTGCTCCTATTATCCTAATAAATGCATCAAAATCCCATCTACAAAAACAGGAAGGTGGAAGCTGACATTTGAGCAACCACAAATCTACAGTTAGAATTAGATAAGTAGCTTGTCGATAACAAAAGAAACTAAAAAGTAACCCATCAGTACTGAGCATAACTTAGTAAGGCACTAATAGCTAGTGAAGGATGTTACAAGAACAATGCAAATAGGTGCTAGCTGCAATCTTGCTCCTACATAATGCTTAATTACCTGCCAATATTCTTTGAAGATGTCGTCTTCGCCCATAAAAGTACGCTATATCTCTTTCTTTTTCAAATCATGGGAAGCATATAATTAGGACAGAGAAATAGCACCGACTATAGGAGAATATAGTAATACCTAATTGATAACATCTTGCAAAGATGTACTCTTTAAACATTGCTATTTCAAATGATTGCTTGGAGATGATACACTTGAACCTTGTGATCTGCGAGAAAAGACGCTAACATGAAAAGATATAAACTGTGAGCACAACTACTAAATTAGGACTCGGAAGGATAAAACAAAGTGTAAAAGGAGAACTTCAGCAAGATGGCATAGATCCAAGGAGTAGAATTAAAGAAGTGTAAGAGGAAAGCACTACTTTGGAAAATTGTAATATTAATTCATGATCCCTCTGTCCATAGCATAATCAGATAAAATGAAAGGAACACAAACAAATTAGATTGACAAATTCTATAAAAGATACGAGAGATCTAAATCTGAACATCTGTTCTATCTATTCTTTTATAATCACTGGAAGCATGATAATTAGGCATAATCCCTAAGGGCAAAAAGAACATAGGAAGACATAGTAATACCTAATTGATAACTGTTTGCAAGGATGCATTCTTTAACGTTGTCATTCCAAATAGTTGACCAGAGGGATGGTACACTTAAACCTCGTGATCTGCAAGAAAATACACTGACAGGAACAAATGAAAACATTCTGCGGGAGATGCGGATCTTACCTAGCAGGATGTATAGCAGAAGCTTGTCTTGAACTAAAATAAAAAGATCAGTAATCGAAAGGGCAAATAGCAAGGTGTCTAGAAAATTTCTAACATAGAAGTATTGGACATGAGACATGGATTTTACCTAGCAGCAGCTAAAACGGAAGCATCATCTGACCTGCAATGAGAGAGATGACGAATGGAAAGAAAAACAGAAGAGGAAAAATATATGTGTAAATCTCCTGCAAAACCGCCCCCAAAACAGAGCATCTCAGGTGAACAGAAGATGATGTGATTCCGCGATGAGCTCCCTTTCACCCTCCCCCCAAAATCTGAACATGGGAAAAATTGAAGCAGTAGCATATCATTCATTTAGCCAAGATTTAGGAAAATTATTATTACCCATGCTTCCATCGGCGAGGGAGTGCGCGACGCCTTGGCGGACGAAGGCGGTACCTCCGCTCAGAAGCTCCTCCTTCCATCGGCAAGGGGGTGCGCGACATCGCCGCCGACGATCTTAGCTTTGGCAGTGAAGGGCTAGGGTTTGGAGCTCGTCTCCATCCCCGCGTCGCTTGTACCGTGAGTCGAGAGCGGGGTGCAGCCGGTGGGAAGGGACCCCTGACCGAGGTGGAGGGCATGAGGGCCGGTGTGCCGGAGGCGGCGGCGGCGTAGCACCTAGGGTTCGCCCGTATACGCCCTGAGAGAGGAGAGGTTCGGGTGAACGAGGAGGCGCCGATTTTGGTCCTCGCAGTAGCGGCCCAGAGCACGAGCGGCCGAGCCGGCCCGCGGCGCGCGCCCCCCCGCGCGGGAGCGACCGCGGCCGTCCGATCGGCAACGGACGTTATCGGAGCCCTGATGGCCTGAGATCGCTCGGAGGCCGTCGCGTTATAATATATACTAATTAGTAGCTGATTAGGAATTTTTTAGTTGTAACAAAATATGTCTCCTGGTCTGATTTGGTTTGGATTCGATCCGTTGGTCGTACCTAGCTAGCAGTAGTATCTCGATAGGTTTCCGGCCATAGAACCCGAATAAACCATCTGGTCTTCTTTAATTAAACCGTGTCGCAACAGGCAACATGACTCCCTTGCATACGGCATGCACTCTTGCCTTTCCTATTTGAACCGCGATAAGCATGTATTCCTCTCTCACATGCATGCAGCTGTTCGCATGCATCTACCTCCTATGCAACCCATGAACGCCCTAACTCAGGCACCGTAGCAGCATGCTTACACGCCATGTTAATTAAAGCATCGGCCTCGTCATCTTGTACACTGAAAGCTATATACCGAGGTGCATACATATATCTGACCTTCACCTTTAGAACATGTATACCGAGGTGCATAATACAACATGCGGTAGTGTAGCTTCCGTATTTTCTTCCGAACTAACAACACGATCACCCTCTTGAGCTTCATTAGATGTAAGGGTAGACATAGCCGTATCATTCTTCGCTCCTTCAAGCGTAACCATCTTTGGTTTAGGGGTTATTTGGTTAGGCTTTTCAATAGTTTTGCACTGAAAAAAACTACAGCCCAATCAAACGGCTAGCTTTTTAATAGCTTTTGCCAACGGTAGCTGTGGGCTTTGAAGTATAAATTCAGCTGTTTAGAAAAGCTGACTTTTACCAGCTTTTTGCAATGTGCTGAAACTTCTGTGCTCATTTTCCAAAATGTTGTAGATGGTTTAGATCAACCAAAAGCTATATGTTCACTTTTCCACAACCACAACAGCTTTTCCAGACAGCCAGCCAATAGCAGCTTTGTCAATAGCCACAGCCCAACCAAACAGGCCCATAGAGCCGGTCTCTCTAGCAACATCTTCCTCTACGGGGCCGAAAAAGTTTCAGTAGCTTTGGCCTTCTTCTTTTTTGCATTTTCTCTCTCTAGCAACATCTTCCTCTGTGAACTCTCCAAGCTTTGAAACGGCTTCTCCTACTCCATAGGCATGTAGACATATCGTCTCTTACACTACTTGACAACGTACCTGTTGTCGAGATTGGCGTACATAGCACAGTTCTATTTGTACTGTAGATCTCCAAGTAGCAAGTGACACGAAACCATCGGTATCGAAATCACGCCACATAAAACCTTGCAAGAAAATCGACCGAAAGTACTGTAGTTTGGTGCATGATATCGAGCTTTCTCATATCACCTTCAAAGCAAGTAGGGTTGTAGCTGTGCTATCATCGGCAGCTTCAGCTTCTCCACCATGTCGATGCCTACTGCGTTGATCGAACTGTGGTGATTGATCATCGTGGCGCAAAGTTTCTCTACCATAAGACGGCGAGAATGAAAATCTTGGCACCATAGCCTTCCCCCTCCAATGGAAAGTCATTGAATTGCTCCTTATTGAGATACAACCTACTAAAGAGTTGTATCTAAAGCATATTTAATATATATGATACATTCTAAGATACAATGCACTGGACTGTCCTTAGCACTAGAGGTGATAACAAATAATTAAATAGAGTATCAAAAGGTTTATAATGATTTCAAAGAAGTAATCTATTTAGCTTGACATTAAGTGCTAAGCCTAGTGGTGCTGCTAACAATTTTTTATCTTAGCACTTGCCCTAGCACTGATGCCAGTGACCGCATCGAACACACGCTTTGTTCCTCGCCTTGACAGTTCCTCTGTAGATGTAGCGATGCATATTGGCCAAGAACTGGCATTCGGGTCTCCTGCACGAACCCCAAGAGAAAGTTATGCTTTCTAGCCGAACCGTCGAAGTCATGCGGTGTCATAGCGCAATACTATATATATGCGCTGTTGATTCCACTATCGGGCAATGGTCATAACCAGCATCTCGGGCGTGGCTCGGTGAGATTCAAAAAACCTTAACCTCTGAGCAATTGTTGTGGAGCATTTACCTGCGCTGAAAATTCAAGTTCGTACAACAGACAGCAGAAACATTGAACAAGACCCAAGTTACATCCAAAAACTCATAATCGGTCATCTCCATTCCCTCTGTTTGAACTATAATCGGCCGATGGTCTGAGTGACGTGGATCAGCATTAATAACTACAAAATCTGGGAATTGGGTTCGCCATTGGAAGTTTCCCAGTGCCCTGTCTAATCTTTCCTTAATATACCAGTCATGGCGGTAGCTGTGATTCCGCCAAGTGTAGATATCACCTTGATAACCAAGATCTTGTAGATCACAGGCCGCTAGAGTGTCTCGAAATTGATCCATACAAGATTGAGCGCGAGGGGCTCCACCCTGCTTTTCATGATTGAACAAAATTTCATTAAAATCCCCTAAGCATAGCCACGCCCGATTAGCATGATGACGGAGAGATTTAAGAGCTCTCCATGTCATCTCTTTCCTGCCTGAGCAGGGTTCACCATAAAACGCAGTCAACCCAGGACACACCATTCTCTCCTCTGATTTCTGCATCAATGAACAGGCGATAAATCCCTTTGATGTCAACATTGATTTCCCGTTTCCACAAAAGAGCTAAACCACCACTCCTTCCCTCGCTGTCCTTCACCACCATGTGAGGCATACGAAGCATCCACCGGAACTTTTCCATTTTCCTCCCGATCAGCTTTGTTTCAGACAAAAAGAGTATGTCAGGGTCCTCCCCGCTTCTGGAGATCCAGAAGCCCCCGAACTGCCGGGTGGTTGCCCAACCCCCGGCAGTTCCAAGCCACTATCTTCATTGGAGCTGGCCGGGCTGTTTCGACAGCCCAGCCTTTAAGAGATCATCCAATCCATGATCATTAACCTGCACGACAACCTTAGACCTACACACCTTCTTATTAGAATCATTTTCAACTTCTATGTCCATCTCCTCAGTTGCTCTCTTCTTAACAGTAGGAGAATGTTTGGCAGCCTCCTTGGTGATCTGCACTGCTTTCTTCTGAGAGAATTTGCGCTGTGATTTACTGTGGCGTACCCGGTTTTAAGGCCGGATAAGCCCTTGTGTTTACGGTACCGGTCCCTGGATCAGTAGCCGATACCCACAAGTTAACCTGTGTATCAAAATCATACACGCACTTATTAGAATAGAATACGCAATTCCGATCTTCAGGATCGAAAAACTATACCTTTAGCCCAACGGTTAGAAGTCTTGCAGCGGAAAATCGAGCGGTGATGGGGCCCACCAGTATGCCATTCCCAACAGGCAACTGACTGGGGTTACGCCCTAGCTTTTGCGGATACCGCCGTTGCTTTCGAACTACCGACCTTCTGTCTGGCCAAATCAACAAGCCAGGTGAGTACATTGAATGTACTCGCAAGCACTCCGCCAGGGAGTTTATCACATATATATGCATGCAAGGGAATTATCAAGAAATTGGCTCTATCCTAGGTTTCATATTGTGCGAGAAGGTAAGTTTGCATTTGAAATATATGTAAATAGATATAAAAGCAATTTTAGCAAAACATCTTGACGCAGCGAGATAAGGTACCTGCTTGAATCACTCTACTCGCTACAACGGGGAGTTCATCTCTGTGCTTTCCGCTACAACGGCAAAGCCTGGTACTCGCCCGGTTCCTCAGGGAGACACAGCTCACCTGGTACTTACGGGGATACCAACGACAATCACCCGGTTCCTCAGGGAGACACAGCTCACCTCGTACTTACGGGGATTCTAGGGTTTGCCCGAGTCCACGGGGAAATCCCTTCTTCACCCTTCCCGCTACAACGGAAACTTGGCATGCTGCCCTGCGAACACGGCGGATCGTGTCCTTAAACCCATAACCCATGTTTTTTTTGACTTTGAAAGCCAGTCTACTTTAGTGTGGCCCGACCAAGTTCGTCCATGACCGCGGACGCGGCTATTCGAATAGTTTTAACCCTCTGCAGAGGTGGTACGGCTTTACCCACACGATGTAGTTCACCCTGGGCATACCGGGCCCAGTATACTACCAGAGCTAGTACAACGAGACTCTTCGCCGGTGTGAACCCAGCCATGAACCCGTCCGAAGGACATGTCCCAAACCTAGCTTGAGTCAGTATCATCGCTACAAGGAGGTTGGTGTTCCAACTTTGTGGCGAACAATGCCTCGCTAAACTGCTGTATTTATTCTCTACAGGAGTTACACTACCCCATCTGCACTCTACTAACTGCCCACGGGTTCATGCTAGTTCAGGCCGGGTACTATGTCAAGTCCTTCCCACAAAGGACATGTGGACGTACGGTAAGACTTGGCCAAACAGCACTTAAGATCGGTCCTTAGGTGATCCGAGAGGGGCTCCACACCGTTCCCATAAATAGGCAGTGAGAATCACGACGGGCCTTACCTCACTCTTTAACAAACTCCCTGCTTTCACCCTTCATTACCGACCCGGATCAAAATCTTCTCCATTTTCACTTTTGGTTTCACAAACCATTCACGGTAAAACATACCAACCCATGGCTATGCTACCTTCATACACCTCTGGACACGACGGTCCGTTTCTCAAAAGTTCACCACATGAAATATGGGGTGTTATTACTTTTCCTTTTTAATACCCTAATTTTTACTACGGCAGGGCTAAGCATGTATACATGTATATATTCTACCCTAAGCTTTTCCGATAACATTTCTGGAATACGTAGTCCTTAGGGCTACAAGGAGTTCAAGGTTGGACTAGGGTTTTCTAAGCATCGGTATAGCTACGCTACATAAAATAACAATAGTAAAACATAGCATGCATGTTTCGAAGGCAAAATAGTATTCCGTAAACTTAGGTTACAACATGATCAAGGGCGGAGAGCTTGCCTAGCAATAATGGCTGATTCCGAACATTAAATCTGGAACGACGATCGTCTGGATTCCTTCGCATGAGGTCACACCACGTCGTTTCTACACGTCGGAAAACAGCAAATCACTAACGGTGCGAGAAAGAACCATTTAAAAACCAAAATACACTCACACAACATTTAGAACCCTGCATTGCTCTTAGGAGGGTGCTAGGGTTTTCAAAACAAAAGACAGAAAAAAACAAAACACAAAACAAAACAAAACAACACAAAACAAAACACACACAAAACAAAAACACAAAACACAAAACACAAAACAAAAAAAAAAAAACACAAAACACAAAACAAAAAAAAAACACAAAACAAAACACACACACAAAAAAAAAACAAAACAAAACAAAACAAAACAAAACACAAAAACACAAAACAAAACAAAACAAAACACACAAAAAACACACACAAAAAAAAACAAAAAAAAAACACACAAAACAAAACACAAAAACACACACAAAACACA